>SEYY01001236.1:312011-314511 GCA_009176605.1 Armadillidium nasatum
GAAAAAAACCCAACTAGGCCTGAGTTATTTTCTTTTTTTTCTACCTAAACCCCCCAAACAACGGGAAATTTCTTTTTCATTTACAGCTTTAATTGTAATTGCATTTAATTTATTTGTCTATATTCAAGTTGTCCTATAATTTATGTTTGATAAACTAGGAGAAATTAATTGTATAACAATACTCTAGAATCTGAAAGAATTTTATAGCATAAATAAACTGAAGTTTCAATATATAAAAACACCAGCAAAGTGCAAGTATTGCAACAATGAAATCAAGAAGATCGATACATGCACAGGAAGAGCTACAGTTTTACAGTTTTTAATTTTATTCTGATAATTTAGCAGGTTTTACTGCATTCAAGGAAAAAAATGTTTCCAAAAAATTAAGTATAACAATCAAATCCTGAATCTATACAAGGAGAAACTAGTAAAGTGGTAGTCTCATAGAAAATCGGACATTGCAAGATAGCAATTTACCACTAGGGTTTTGTCAATTTTTGTGTGCAATTTACAGAGCAGCACCGAACTGTACCTCAAATGAAGGGTCATCGCAACTTTTGGCTTTGTTTGGACTGAAGTTAAGAAATCAACAAAGAATTCAAACAACTACCAAACATGTGAATATTAATAGGCAATTAAGCACAGTACCTTGCAGCATAAGCTATGAAAATCGGCCACCTTATATATATATATATATATATATATATATATATATATATATATATATATATATATATATATATATATATATATATATATAATATATATATATATATATATATATATATATATATATATATATATATATATATATATATATATATATATATATATATATATATATATATATATATATATATATATATAATATATATTATATATATTATATATATATTATAATATATATTATAATTTTTTTTTTTTTTTTTTTTTATATTATATTATATATATTTATATATATATATATATATATATATATATATATATATATATATATATATATATATATATATATATATATATATATATATATATATATATTATTTTTTTATTTTTTTTTTTTTTTTACCTTCTCACCCCCTGACCACCCCACGCTGAGGTGGCCACACTTCACTAATGAAGGCGCTCGCCGCAGTTGGCCTCGTCCAGAGATTTTCCAAGGAAGTGATGCCCCAGGAGATTCTGGGGCGAGAAATGGAAGGACAGTGTAATAGAAAGTGTTTCGCGGTCTCCGGGGCCTCTCCGCATTTGGTACAAGTGGGTAATGTTGTCTGATTTATATTGTATTTGTGTTTGTATTGTTGTAAGTTAGGGTGGTGCCCACATCTCAATCTTGCTAATGAGATTTGTGAGTGTCTTGGGAGGTTGCTGAAGTCGGGGTTTATTTCGGGAGGGGGTGTGTTAAGGATGTTGTTTGGTGGTCTGTTTATCAAGTAGGAATGCGTTAGTTGAGTGTGAATATGTTTGGTTATTGTGGTATTGGGGTGGGGTGGGGGGATGTGATTTAGGATTTGTTTGTAGAAGGTACCAGTGGATGATGGAGGTTGTTTTAGTCTGTGATTGGTAGGATGGAGGAGGGTGTTGTGGCATGGGTGTGTGGGTAGGCGGGTTTTTGCGTAAAATTGAGTGCCTATCATTTCGAGGTGGTTTTTTATAGGTAGTATTTTGGTTTCATTATGTAAGTGTTGTTGAGGGGTTGTGGGTGTGCAGCCGGTAATTGTGCGGAGGGCTTTATTTTGTGTTATTTGGAGTGTCATTAAGTTTTGATTGGAGAGCATTGGGTGCCAGACAGGGGAGGCATAGTTGATGGTGGGGCGTATAAATTGTTTGTAGATGGCAATAGAGGTTTGTATGTTGTTGTTTATGTCTGTGTTGGCCACTGTTTTGAGGATGTTGAGTTTTCTGTTTGCGGCTGAGGTGGTATTTTGGATGTGTTTGGTGAAAGTGAGGTGGGGGTCAAAGGTTAGGCCGAGAATCTTTGGAGTTTTGTTGAGGGGTATGGGGGTGTTGTTTAGGAGAACTTGTGGATGGGTGTTTGTCTGATGTTATGAGGGTTATGGAGGATTTGTTTGGGGATGCCGTCATCCGGTTTTTTTGTCAGCCATGTTTGGATTTGTGTTAAGTAGTTTTGTGTGATTGTTGTTGCGGTATCGAGATTTTGGTGGGTGGTGGCAATAGTTATGTCGTCGGCGTAAGAGGTAATGTGGGTGTGTGTTGTTTGTGGTTGAGGGAGGTCTGCTGTGTATAGGTTAAATAGTGTGGGGGATAGTATGGCTCCCTGGGGTACTCCGTTTCTTATGTTTATGGTCCGAGATTTTTGGCCGTTTTGTTGTATTTGGGCGGTTCTTCCTGATAGGAAGTTGGCTAACCATTTCTTGATGTTTGTTGGGATGTTGGATTGGAGGATTTTATGGATTAGATTGTGTCTTGGGACAGTATCGAAGGCTTTGTTTATATCTATTGCTATTAATATAGTTTTGTGGTGTGGTTTATGGTTTAG
>SEYY01001236.1:317011-349511 GCA_009176605.1 Armadillidium nasatum
GAATAAGTATGATACTAATCAGAGAATGATTGAAATTTGGGACACGTTAGGTTTGGGTCATGAATTTTATTTAATGACTGAGAATTTGAATTATGGAATCTAGTTTCACACAGAAATTGAAACAATTAAAGCAATTTTTACAATAACTTTAGTACTGCAGCAATATTTAAAAAAAAGGATGAACCCAAAATTTAATGCATCATTTTGACTTCGAATCATATTTATAGTGATATTATATTTTTAAATGTAATCGAAGGAAAATTCAAAATTCGAATTCGGCTCATACTAGGATGACCTTGTCAATTATTTATTTTATAATATATTCAAACAAAGTTTATTACTATTTTTAAGTTGAAACGACTTGTAGAGAGTCTCAAAGGTTGAATTTTATTTGTTATGAAGTAATTCATACTTAGTGTTATATTCATTTTACATATCATGTAGTATGATTTTCAACACATATTATTATTCTAAAGAGAAATGTAATTCTTGAAGCTTGTAGGTTCGGCACCGCAGTTTCCTCATGGAATAATTGATCCGATCGAGTCTATAGCCTGCCTCGCTAGAAAATATGATATTCCTTTGCATGTTGACGCTTGTCTCGGAGGATTCTTGATAGCATTTGCTGCAGACGCTGGATTTAATTTACCAAAGTTTGATTTTACAGTTGATGGCGTGACAAGCATATCTTGTGATACTCATAAGGTAAGAAAAATTCATATGCTTGAATATATATATATATATATATATATATATATATATATATATATATATATATATATATATATATATATATATATATATATATATATATATATATATATATATATATATATATATATATATATATATATATATATATATATATATATATATATATATATATATATAGGGTGCGTCATTGGAAAGTCAATATTTTTAAATAACAAACTTATATGCATGTGAATATACCACTAATATACCCGAAATAAATAGTGCAACAATACAGTTTGCATTTTGTAGCCTAAGGCTGGATAAGCCACTCTAGGTCTTGATTTAAGTAACGTCTGGCAATTGACTCCCTCCATTCTATATGCACTCTTGCAACCTCAGCCGGAAATTCGTCATTGTTTTGCCCAACATTTCCTCCCCCCAGTGACGCAGTTTTTTGGCTGATGGAAATGTTTCAGTTCTAGGATGATGTGTGGGCTGATGTTGTATACCTTTGAGATAACTCCACAAAGAGCAGTCATATACGGGAAGATCAGGCGACCGAGATTGCGAGTGAGTGAGTAATCGTGAGTGAAATATCGAAATATAGCTTGAACAATCTCCACCTACAGTATTCTTTCGTTGTGTTTGCCTTTTTTAATTAATGCAAAAGTTAGGCAGGGAGGGGTGCTATCCCAACTGCTCTTTATTATACATATGGACAAGTGCATAAGAGAGGTAAGCATGGGCGAAGAACTGGGAATGGTGCTGGCATATACTGATGACATTCCAGTAGCAGCACGAGAGCGGAATGCTTATACAGAGTACAATGCAGATGTAGGGTGAAATATTCCAGGGGCAGGGGATGGAAATAAACAAAGAAAAGATAGAGGTGATGAGAATTGCAAAATGACGAGAGAAAACCGAAATTGCTGTGGATTGAGTAAGGCTGACAGGTGGAGAGATTTAGCTATCTGGGTGTAATGGTGAACTCAGATGGAGACAGGGCGAAAGAAATAAAGAATAGAATAAGTATGTGTAGAACCACACCAGGTAAGCTATGCATTCTCCATACAAGGGCACACCTCTTCCCTATGCAGAGCTGGCAACTGTGGTGGACCTTCTGCAGGGTCCTCTCTTTGGCAACATCTTCACACAGCCTCTGCGTAGATCCTCAACCCTAGGCAGGCTCTTTTTGGCATTTCCTTTGCATTGCCACTCTGAGTAATCTGTTTGTTCATCATAATTTAAATTTTTTTTAAGGCATGCTTCTGCAGTGGCAGTTTCCTTGGGGAATGATTTGGATGGATCTCTCTTTTTAAAATTATTTTTTATCTTTTGAAAAGTTAGTTGAATTGAATAATGATTTTTTTAAAAATATTGGGCATATATATATATATATATATATATATATATATATATATATATATATATATATATATATATATATATATATATATATATATATATATATATATATATATATATATATATATATATATATATATATATATATATATATATATATATATATATATATATATATTCTGGCACTTTGATCTGGCTGACTTGGGGAGATTCCCTGGAGGGACTACTTTGTTTCCGAAGACGCTTTGGTTTCTGCAGATAAAGTGGGCGCTGTGATTTTGATGGGATGAGCAGGTTCATTCCTTCTTCATCTAAATTTTCTCTCCTCAGAATCCATGGTTCGATATCTCTTGCTCTTGTGGCATTCAGGCTAGAGACAAAGCGTATCGGGAGTGGAAAAATTCTCCCTCTATCATTCTCGCTAATTTTCATTCAGCTCGGAATAGTTGTAGGGATATTCTTCGATGAGCAAAGCAGACTTTCACCAAACGAAGGTGTGCTGAGCTATTAAATCTCCTACTGACAAATCTTTCTGGCCTCTTGCAAAAAAATGCCTTTCTAACAACTTCTGTAAATCTTCTTCCTATCTCTTATTCACTCTGATGGTTCTATTGCTAACACTCCAACTGAATATGCTAATCTCTTCGACCTCCTGTTTTTCTTTAATTCAACCCTGGAAAACTTCTGACAATATTCCAGGTGCATGGGATTCTTAAATATATGAACGTTAGGAAGGCAAGTGGCCCGAATGGCATTCCTCCCCGAGTTTTAAGGGAGTGTGCTTCCGAGCTGGCTTCGTCCGTCATTCAACTTTTCTATATTCCTCAATATTAGTACTTTCCCTCAGTGTTGGAAGCGTGCATTACTCCAACCTATTCCGAAGAAAGGTAGCCTCTCTGATCCTTCTAACTATCGCCCTAGCTCTCACTTGTATTCTGCCTAAGATCTTTGAAACCCTTCTCAGGTCTCATTTCTTAGATCATCTGGATTCCCACTCCCTTCTTTCTGATCATCAGTATAGCTATCGACGTTCGAGGTCTGTTGATGATATACTTTTCTATCACAGATTTATGGTCTTCTGCCTTTAGGGACCATGGGGAGACTTGTGTAATGGCACTTGACACATCTAAGGCATTTGACTGGGTATGTCATGCGTCACTGCTTTCCAAGCTCCCTTTGGTTTTCCTCCTTCTCTTTGCTTACTTATGTCTATTTTCTTTCTAATCTTTCCATTTCGGCTGTTGTTGATGGGCTACTTCTTCCTTTCTGTCAATAGTGATGTTCCTCATGGCCTCTGTCTTGTCTCCTACTCTATTCCTACTTTTCATTAATGATCATCTCATCTGCTCATCTAACCCTATACATTCATATGCCGATGACTTGACCCTCATTTTAAATATGCTCCCTCTTTTGCATCTAGAGTTACCTCTCGTCTTCATCTTTCCGATTCCATTCTTGCTGATCTGAATAGAATTTTCAATTCGTTTCAATCTTGTGAAATTTAACTCTTTAAAAATTCAACTTCTTGAAATCTCCCTCTCAAAGACACCTAACCTTTCTATTTCTTTTGATTCAACACTGCCGGCCTACGCTGTGAAAAACGAGGAGGGAGAATTGCTCACATGCCCAACTGATATTTGTAGAAGATGGACAAGCTATTTTAATGAGCTACTAAATGTACAGTCGTCAACAGAAGTTTGTTCCTATTAGGCTGGAAATAAATATTTATATAAAATGGAGATCACTTCATAAAAGCTCTATTTTGAATAAAAAGAAAATAAAAACATTGAGCGGGGCTTAATTGAACTGTGATTGGCTGAACCTGAAATGATCTCCATTTTATATAAATATTTATTTCCAGCCTAATAGTAACGAACTTCTGTTGACGACTGTACCAAACAATCTAGAAGAAGAGAAGTTAGAAGTGGGTGAGAGATGGCTGATAATTCGAGAGGAAGTGAACTATTCACCAGGTAAAGTGAAAAATGGTAAAGCACCTGGTGAAGATATGATACCGGCAGAGATATTGAAAAGTACTGGAGAAGAAGGAATTCAATGGATAACGGAAATAGTAGATAAGTGCTGGGACGATGGAAAAACACCAGAAGCGTGAAATTGATCGGTAATATGCCACATATTTAAGAAAGGTGCAAGACAGATTGTAGGAATTACAGAGTGATTGCCCTTATGCCTCATATTGCGAAAGTATTGCCCTTATGCCTCATATTGCGAAAGTATATGAAAAGATTTTAGAGAGAAGATTGAGAATAATAGTAGAAAACAGGCTGGATGAGTGGCAGTATGGATTCAGACGAACAGATCGAGTATCGACCTTGTTTTTACAATAAAAGTGATCTGTGAAAAGAACTGGGAATTTAACAAAAAAGCTTATCTGGCCTTCGTTGACTTGGAAAAAGCATTTGACCGGGTACCAAGAAGAATTTTGTGGAATATCTTGAGGAGAGAAGAATATGAGGTACCAAGCAAGCTGATCAGAGCTATAAAAAGCACTTATATTAGCAGTGTGTGCAAAGTAAGGACACAGTTGAATAGCAATGACTGATTTGAGGTTACGACCTGGGTAAAGCAGGGCAGTGTACTTTCTCCGATTCTATTTATAATCTTGATGGATTAGTTGTGGAAGATTGGTGCAGAGGAGGATGGATGGCGTAATCCTTGGCTATGCCGATGACCTTGCATTGGTCACTGAAACGGAGAGAGCACTGTAGAATTTTGTTGCTGTGTGGGATCAAGTACTGACGGCTAGGGGAATGAAGGTGAGTAGGGAGAAGACGGAAGTTACGATGGTGGGTAGAGAACATGAGGAGCTGGATATTGTGTTGGGAGATGGTGTACTGAAACAAGTAGACCATTTTAAATACCTCGGAGTATGACCCTGGAGTTAAATCATAGAATTGGCAAGTTAACGGAGCGCTGGCCTCGCTGTTTCCGCAGCTTAGGGATTGGCACATTCCGCGGAAGGTAAAAACAGTAATATATACAAGTATTTTAAGACCAATATTAACTTGTGGACCTGAAGAGTAGGCCCTTAACACCAGAGCCAAAAGAAAAGCACAGGCGAGTGAGATGGTGTTAAGAACAATTGTTGGAGTGTCGAAACTGGATAGAATAAGAAACGATGATATAAGAAGGGTGCTGGGAGTGGAGAATATACTGACGCTCATGGAGAAAGAACAACTACGATGGTTTGGACATTTGAAAAGAATGAATGATTGAAGGTATGCAAAGAGGTACTGTGAGTGGACACCGGTGGAAGGAAGAGGAGTGGTCAGACCGAGAATCAGGTGGAGGAAATAATTTCAAGGTGGCGGTCGAGGCTAGAGGAGGAAGTATGGAGGGGGTGGAGGAGATCAGGATGTATGAAGATCGACTGCGATGGAAAAGTTTTGTTCAGGACGTCTGACAAGTGCTTGCACTTACAGGAGATTGGTGAGAAGGTTCTCCCGCCTCTCCTGTTGACAGTATAAACTATAAACATCCTTGACCTTAACATAAACAAAAAAAATGTCTTAGAAACCTCACATCACAATGGTTGCTAGACGGCCTCAAAGAAGCTTGGAGCTCTGTTAAAACTATGAGAATTTTTTTACTTCGCATTTATTTCAATTATACAAAGGCCTCATCCACCCTTATATGGAGTACTGCTCTCATATATATCTGGGGAGGCTCAGGTTTCACCCGTCTTTTGTTTTGGATAGGGTTGAGTCAAAGGCTAAATGACTTATAAATTGTTCCGCTCTTTCTAATTCACTTGACCCTTTATCTTTGCGACGTGACGTTGGTGTCTTGTGTCTTTTTTGATAGGTACTACAGCGGCAAATGCTCGAGGGAACTTTCCATTCGTATACCTCCACCTTTAGGACAGCCTCGTAGCACAAGAGGTGTGTATTGTCTGTGCATAAATTTTGCGTGGACATAAGCAACTCCAGGCTTGTCCGCTGTGATGCCTTCTTCTTTCCAGTCACCTCTGTTTTATGGAATTCTCTCCTATTTTCTGTGTTTCCTGCCGAATTTAATCTCAATTACTTTAAAGGCCACGTCTGTGCTCACTTAACGAAATTTGCGTTATGTGAGACTGGTGGGGTTTTTCTTATTCTTTCATTTCTATAATAACACCCCTCTTTGAATAGGGCTCTGCCCTTAAGTGGTGGTATATATATATATTATATATATATATATATATATATATATATATATATATATATATATATATATATATATATATATATATATATATATATATATATATATATATATATATATATATATATATATATATATATATATATATATATATATATATATATATATATATATATATATATATATATATATATATATATATATATATATATATATATATATATATATATATATATAATATATCAGGGTTGGCATTGATTAAATCAAATTGATTTAATCAGTTGATTAAATCAATTGATTTTTTTATGAAAAAATCATGATTTTTTTGATTTTTTTGATTTTTTTGATTTTTTTAAAAAATAATAAAACTTTTTTTTTTTTTTTTTTTTATTTTGTCATATTTTTTGATACATAATGATATAACATATATTAGTTCCTTCTTACTGTGTTAAAAAACTTTAAAGTAGTTTATATATTAGAAATATAACTTCCTTAATATTTGGTTCAAGATTTCATATAGGGCAATACAAGAATCTGATCTTCATTAATATAATTTATCCAATATAGAACTGTTAGAGTTTAGAATTCCTAATATATATTCAATCAAATCTTCAACAAAATTTTATTGAGCTTTAATCTAATGCAATTTTGAGGTTATAGACAAAAGAGAAAACAGAAAAGACAATTCCTTTTAATTTTCAACCATTTAAATTTTTATACAACATTATAAGAAAACAATATTCCTCTATATAAATTATAAAAGAAAGAAAATTTAAGCACTTTTGATGCATAATCATTAATCCATAAATTAAATACATTACTTGCAATATATATAATAATATTATATTATATATATATATATATAATATATAATATATATATATATATATATATATATATATATATATATATATATATATATATATATATATATATATATATATATATATTTTGCAAGTTATGTATTTAATTTATGGATTAATGATTATGCATCAAAAGTGCTTAAATTTTCTTTCTTTTATAATTTATATAGAGGAATATTGTTTTCTTATAATGTTGTATAAAAATTTAAATGGTTGAAAACTAAAAGGAATTGTCTTTTCTGTTTTCTCTTTTGTCTATAACCTCAAATTGCATTAGATTAAAGCTCAATAAAATTTTGTTGAAGATTTGATTGAATATATATTAGGAATTCTAAACTCTAACAGTTCTATATTGGATAAATTATATTAATGAAGATCAGATTCTTGTATTACCCTATATGAAATCTTGAACCAAATATTAAGGAAGTTATATTTCTAATATATAAACTACTTTAAAGTTTTTTAACACAGTAAGAAGGAACTAATATATCTGTTATATCATTATGTATCAAAAAATATGACAAAATAAAAAAAATAAAAAAAAAACAGTTTTATTTTTTTTTTAAAAAATCAAAAAAATCAAATAAATCAAAAAAATCAAAAAAATCATTGATTTTTTGATTTTTTTGATTTTTTTAAAAAAATCAAAAAAATCACCAACCCTATATATATATATATATATATATATATATATATATATATATATATATATATATATATATATATATATATATATATATATATATATATATATATATATATATATATATATATATATATATATCTTAGTACGGATTCACTCCCAAAGGATCTTCTGTCGTTTTGTATAGTAAAAAGAAATATAGGCACTTTCAGTTCTTTGTTCAAACCGACTGGCCTGGAGGTATTTACGCAACTCCCGCAATATCTGGTTCTAGACCTGGAGGTAATTTTAAATTTAATATGACTGGTTTGAACAAAGATATATGGTATTATTATTATTATTATTATTATTATTATTATTATTATTATTATTATTATTATTATTATTATTATTATTATTATTATTATTATCCATAGGTATAATAGCTGCAACTTGGGGTGCCATGATCTACTATGGAAGAGAGGGATATATTGACACTACAAGGGAAATCTTACGAACTGCAAAGAAACTTGACGAAGGGTATCTTCTATTATATTTCGTTTCCAAGGGTTTATTTAAAGTTTTCTTTTGTTTATCTTTTCAGTCAGATGATATTTTGAAATACAAGTTTAACGATTGCTAGTTTATTTAAACATTTTACTTTTTCATACTTATATTATGCCTATTCCTTTATAACTGGTGTGCTGTTGTTGAGTTGTAAAATAAGATAATTATAATGTGCTAACGGAAAATAGTTGTTATAATTATTACATTTCCTTTTGTTTATTTAAGTAATTATATGTGTTTATTCTAGATGTCGAAAAATACCGGGTATTCAAGTAATGGGTCAACCAGAAGTAAGTGTTGTGGCGATCACTTCAGATAAATACAACATCTATTCACTCTTTGACCGAATGACAAAGAAAGGCTGGAACCTTAACGCCTTACAATTTCCAAATTGGTATGTAAAATTCAACTATTCGTTCCCTTTTGACATCAATATTTTTTAGTTTAAAATTCTCCCTGATAAAAGCAATGAAAACTTTTGCAGCAGGCTTGATGAAACTTACCTTGAATTAATTATATAAATTTTTAATCAGTCAATTGGGTCATGTGGAAGCAAAAATTATTTTTGTACTTGTTTATGTTAATGTAGTGTGTTAATATCATTAGCTCTAATACCAACAAGAGACTCTTCTCCTTATTTCCTGTTTTCTTCTTTTTTATAAAAAAAAAAAAAAAGTCTTATTAGTTATATTTTCTTATGTCATTTTTATAGTCAAAGTTGCATCAAACTGTATTACTAATATTTTTATATCAGGGTGTGGATATAATTGTTCAAATACTAGTACGACTACTTGTCTAAAGAAAAAATAATTAACATTATTATAGGAAAAAAATAGTTAACAAGAACCATCACTTCAAAAATGACTGAATTCCTGTTCTTTTATACACACACACACACGCACGCAAAAAAAAAAAAAAAAAAGATTATTTCACTTGCATTTCCTATTCTACAAACCTTTGAGAGATATTCAGTAATTTAATTTTTATGTTAATTCCGTTGTACAAACTTTACCTTACTTTAATAGGTTAAAAAGAATCAGATTCTTGTATTACCCTATATGAAATCTTGAACCAAATATTAAGGAAGTTATATTTCTAATATATAAACTACTTTAAAGTTTTTTAACACAGTAAGAAGGAACTAATATATCTGTTATATCATTATGTATCAAAAAATATGACAAAATAAAACAAATGAAAAAAAAACAGTTTTATTATTTTTTTAAAAAATCAAAAAAATCAAAAGAATCAAAAAAAAAAAAAAAAAAATAAAAAAAATCATTGATTTTTTGATTTTTTTGATTTTTTTAAAAAAATCAAAAAAATCACCAACCCTGATTTGAAGTATTTGTAGAGAGTTGAAATTCTTTTACCGGCTTTAAATCGTCACTTTTTTTTGCTCATGTGATCTTCGCTGTTTTAGGTCTTACGTTACCTCCATGGAAAATTGGTAAACCACACCTTATCGATTAACCAAAGAAAGCTTCTGTTCCTTTAAAGAAAATTGTTCTGTAATCGTTATAGTGGATCACAACAAACAGTTATGCCAAAAAAAACTACTTGGGAATGGAGTTCCATTTTTGGTTGTGCCTTAATCATTATGTCTTTTGTTTTTCATAAGCACGTTCGGTCTTAGGGTGTTAGTAGTTAAATTGTACTGAGACGCCATAATAACGTTTCGTCTAAAGCCAATCAAACTTAAAAATTTGAATTGCTATTATTTGGGCACTTTAGAAAAGTTTACCCAACTTCTCTGTATCAGATTCTGGAATTTTACTCACTGAATGACCTTGCTAATAAGTTATGCAACTAAGGCTCCTCGTTTTGTCTTATTTTTCTGATATTCATAAGCATTTCTAAGATTAACACCCAAAAAAATGGCTAGATGTTTTAAAGATTTTGCTTTATTTAATCATTGGTCCTTCTTGTGCTATTTAATGTTAAAGGCACTGGTCAATTTACCACTGTTATATTTTTAGAGAATTATTTTAACATAACAAGAATAGTTTATGAAGCATTCAATTCAGAACATTTTTTGAATATATTTCTATTACTTTCAGTATTCATATTGCTGTGACTTTTCTTCATACCAAAGAAGGTGTAGCAGAGAGGTTTATTGCAGATGTGGCTAGTATTTCTGAAGAACTTATCAAAAATCCTCCAGAAGATCCTGGTGAAAGTGTAAGTTATTTATTAATTTCTTAAAATTTATGTTACTTGATTTTTTTTTTCTTGTTGAGGAAAAATGAAAGATTGAAAATTCCATATAAATTTTTTTTTAATTTGAGATTTCAAAATTATAGATCGAATAACTCATTTTGGTGCAAAATACCCTCCCCAACTTATATTAAAAAAATAAAACTAATGTGAAGTTTACTAATAGCGCCAATATTCAATACAGGACCTACTTTGACAAAAAAAATTACTTTATAGAATGAATGTACTTTTATCATTGTTCTTAGAATATTTTGGATTATGACAAGAATTTTCAGATTTTATAAAACTAGGATTTCTTGCATGAAAATGATAAAAAATATGCAATGCAAATTGTTCACTTTGTCTGTGGTTGGGATTGTTGGAAAGTAGATAGTTTCACTGGGATACTTCAGTAAACTTCTTTTTGATTTCCTTTCCAGTCGTTTAGTCAGTAATGTTGTTATGCTCAATTATTTTTTTTTTTTTACTTTTCATTAATGACCTGTTTGTCACTTTATCACCTATCTATTCTTATGCCGACGACTTCACCCTTCATTACTCCTTTTATTTCAAATATTACCCAAAAACGAATATCTGATACTAGGAGAGTGACTTGGAGCAACTGACCCCTGATGAATATTATATCTGAATTAGGAAAGAGGAAACGGGAATGTTTTCATTGCTTCAAAGCAGAATTTATCTACTCGACATAAAATCTCCTTCAAAATTATAATATCAGCAAACTCAAACCTTCCATTGTCCTTGATATTCTTGATATTTCCATTCTCGTTATTTTTCATGGAAGGAATAATTTTTTTTTTCTCAAACAATTTTTTAAGAGGTCGGGTATTCTGAGACGCCTTCATAATTTCTTCACATCACCCTAACTGCATTCTCTATATACTCCATTCTTGAATGGAATATGACTCATATCTGATGGGATTCACTTATACAGCTTTCCTTGAAAGGGTGGGGGAGGGGGGTCTAGGACTTTTCTCCTTATCAACTCCTGCTCTAAAACTCTAATCCCTATTTGCATATTGAACTGATATATCATTCACTTTATACTTTCGTTGTAACAGTAGACACTGCTTGTCTAAACTCGAGTCCTATTCTTTGCGGAGAGCTCGTGCTACTTGTCTTTACTCAGAGCTAAGTTGCATCCTTTCTCTGTCCAGTTCTCTGATTTAGACATGACTTTCTCCAAATCTGGTGGATTTACTAACCCTCCGGCCTTTTCCTACCAAAGGGGGTAAACAATTGAAGGTTAAGTTTTAATTGTTTGAAGGTACCAAGAAATAAATTTTTCTGAAATAGTAACATTTTCTGGATACAATATTCTAAGCATATATGTTGCTAAATGGTTATGCTGGGTTTTCTCATAACAGTCATACTTCACACCACTTTTTCAAAAGTGTTTATTCAAACTAAAGACTAGTTATTATCTAGCATCATATTAGAATAACAGATTAGAATATCTAGGATAGAGAAATTATATGACGTCAATCATATATTAAATTATTAGCACGCTTCCAAAGTAGCTACACGTTGGAACGTTATTGTTAGACTAGGGTGTAGGAAACTGGGTAAAATATGGAATATTTTCTTTTCCTTTTTTTTAGCAAAAATTTTCCCAGCTATAAGTCGTTTTTGTATTTGATAGTTCAAATAATTATACTTTACCTCTGTATTTTTGAGTCAAAAATTTATTAAATAAAATCATTGGGCATTAGACTATCAACTATTTTATTTGGGATTCATATTTATTTAAACACTAATTTATACATAAATAAAGTTTACTGAAGGTTTTAAATTAATTTAAGAAGGAATAACTTGTGTGATCAATACTTTTCATTCTTTAGAACAATGACTCTTACATTTTGTGGGTATAATTACCTTTACCTTCTTAGTAATTCAATAACAGCACTATTCAATAACAGTCATAGCAAGCTCTACAGCATAATTCAACAATTGTACACCATTGTGAACCTACTGTAGAATAAATTCCCTTCTGAATGTCCAACATCTTTTCTTGGTATGTCCTTACTTTGAACTGCTCCGCAGACAATGTTTTACTTCTATCTGTTTTATTCCATGTACACCTGAGACTCCAACGATTGATGTGTGATAATACTGCCTTTAACAGAAGTAATGTATCTTTTTCCTTCTACGATCTTAAGTATATCAATTATAGTTTTGACATCACCATTCATCCTGAAGATCTTCTTTCTAATAGAATAGGAGATATCCCTGGTGTGTTTCTTCATGCCAGTAATAGCCACTTTCCATGTGAACTGGGATGTCCCTGTATAAATCGCTCATAAATAAAATACCCTGTACATATTTATTTTGAATAAAAAAATTATATATTTTTTATTTGTAAATAATAAATTCTTTTCTTTATTTTAGGCTGCCATGTATGGCTTGGCGCAAAGTCTTCCGGATCGTTCAATTGTTAATGAATTTGCTTGGTGTTATTTAGATGCTTGCTACTCCAGCAGTAATAACACTCCTAATGGAAAGTAAAATTCTTTTATATATATATATATATATATATATATATATATATATATATATATATATATATATATATATATATATATATATATATATATATATATATATATATATATATATATATATATATATATATATATATAATTTTTTTGTTTTTTAAATTTTTTAAACTTTTTATTTTATTATTATTTATATATATATATATATATATATATATATATATATATATATATATATATATATATATATATATATATATATATATATATATATATATATATATATATATATATATATATATATATATATATATATATATATATATATATATATATATATATATATATATATATATATATATATATATATATATATATATATATATATATATATATATATATATATATATATATATATATATATATATATATATATTGTAATCAAAATCAGACCCCACCGAAATTTTATTTTGTGTTTTATAATAAATATTGAATTGACCTTTACTTTCAACTAAACATTGCCTCTTATCTCCCTTAAATAGTACTGAAATATTCTTTCCTGTGTTTGAATATCCTAAACTTAGAGTTTATTGAGAATGTCTGCTATTGACTATTACAAGTTAAAAGGAATTAAAAACAGTAGAATCTTGGTTCACGATCGCCCCACACCACGAACAAAGTAGTTCACGAACTAGTTTGCAAACATATTTTAGCTTGGTTCACGAACGATGCTTGGTGTACGAAAGCACATTACCCACAATTCATGAAATCTTGTGCTCAGTTGTGTGTTGGTTCGCTCGGCGAAAAAACTGCTTTCGAGAGTGCGTTCAAAAACTTTGATTTTTCTTTTTTTCCCCTTTTTTGGTACAATATTTTAGCTCCCATAATGGCACCTAAGAAGTAGAAAATTGTTGGTGATAGCAGCAGTAAGAAGCTTAAACGTATTACTATTGAAGTAAAGAAAGAAATTGTTGCCAAACATTAGAATAATATTTGTGTTTTCGACATTGTGTTATTTGTCGCTATTTAAAGATATGTATTTCTGAGGCTGAAATGGATTAATTGTATTTACATTAATTTCAATGAAAAAAATTGTTTTGGTTCACGAATAATTTGATTTGCGAACCAAGGCCAGGAACGGATTATATTCGTGAACAGAGGTTCTACTGTTTTTGAGAAGGTTTCTGAATTAAAGAACAATATTTTCGTGCAAAGACGACGGTGGTAAGGTTTTTTGACTCTTATATTGTTATTCTACATTTCTTTCAAAATGGCCTCTATTCTGATCCCTGTCATCACTGTAATTTCTGAACTAAGGGTTAATATAATGATACGTTTCTAGAACGTTTCCAAAATGCCTATAAGCGTGCTATTTTTAAACATATATCTTCGATCGTTATCATTCTGCTACCAATGTTTAACGTAATGACCACGCTTTCAATATTACTATCATTTACGTACACAAATAGTCACTGTAAATTTTTTTTTTGGTTAATTTTTCACTCATTTTTTTTTTTTTAAAAAATGGAAATGGTATATGTGAATTATTTTTATAATATATATATATATGGTATATATATATATATATATATATATATATATATATATATATATATATATATATATATATATATATATATATATATATATATATATATATATATATATATATATATATATATATATATATATATATATATATATATATATATATATATATATATATATATATATATATATATATATATATATATATATATATATATATATATATATATATATATATATATATATATATATATATATATATATATATATATATATATATATATATATATATATATATATATTAATAAATAAAAGTTTTCATTATTAATTTGAAATTATGATTAAATTCAAATTGTTTAAAGAAATCAATTTCTTTTATAATTATTCAATAACCTTTTAAATGATAATTTAAGTCCTAAATTAGTTTTGTGGTACTTTTTTTTAATGTTTATTTATTTGTTTTATTTATTTTATTTTTGTAACTGTTGTTTTTAGCATGCATGTTGTATATTAACTCAAGGACTTATTACGTACGTTAAATAATATTTCCTTGATGTAATACTTTTATTATTATTTTTGGAGTTTTTCTTGGGACCAAATACTCTTTGAGTAAATATTTTAATCCAAAATTTGTGGCTAGTTTGGTCATTTTAGACCACCTTTTTAGTTCCTATTTAATATGTTTTTTAAAAAACATTTTATGAAACCAAAATAAAAAACCCTTAAATTGATCTCATTCCTGTCGTAAAGACAAGGAGGTATGATCATTTTCTTGCCAAATGTTAAATGTTTGAATGGTTGCTATAAGTTGGTATTACATTCAAAATTCTTGTATGGAAATGTTAACTCTTTGTAGAATTTTTTTTTTCTTGAAAACATTTCTGTATATAAGAAAAAAAAAAATAATGTAAATTAAACTTGCATAATTTTTTTTATCAATATCAGGTGTATGAAAACGCTGCATATTATAAAGAAGTTTGAAGAATAACTGAAAAATGTGCTATAGTTGGTGTTAATTTTAAATAAAACTTGATTTGACCATATTACAAAAGTGTGTTTAAGAAATTATTTGCTATCAAGTATTACAAACATCAGTTTTATGTTTTAATTTAATTGAGTGATATTTAGTTGCCACTAAGTATTATGTCAGTTATTTTTTGAGAAAATATTACTAAACACATATTTAGAACCATTCTTTATTATTATTATTATTATTATTATTATTATTATTATTATTATATTTGTTTTTATTATTATTTTTTTTTATTTTATTTTTTGGATTGTGTATTATTGTTTTTTTTTGTATTTTTTTTTTTTAATGAAAGTAATGTGGTGTGATCTATTTTCTGAAATCGCATTTGCACGTAGAGAAGTAAACATTTTCTTTGAACATTTGATTAAGGAAATATGTTATTTAGATGTGTAATTGTTTTTGGGTGCTGAAAAGTGCAGCTAATTGATGAATAATTATTTCATGTGAGAGGAATAATAATTAAATTTTAAAACATTGCATGATAATAATCATTTACATAATTCTTGCTAACTTTTTTTTTTTATTTGTTTCATTTGTTTTGAAGATTCAATATTTGTTTTTCATTTTTATATTTTATTTTGTGAAAGAGCAGCTGACGGGCGTATATTTAGTTGGTTTTAACAGTAATTGAGAAATAAAAACTGTAGCGAATGATCGGGTTGGACATTTTTAAATCTTTACTAAATATAAATGTACTTTTCTTAAAAATTATAATTTTTATATTTACATTTAAAATACATTGAAACTGTGATTAGTTATATATATATATATATATATATATATATATATATATATATATATATATATATATATATATATATATATATATATATATATATATATATATATATATATATATATATATATATATATATATATATATATATATATATATATATATATATATATATATATAATAAGGTATTTGTTGGTACTGTTTTTGTATTAGTAATACACTTATATAAAAAATTTAAGCTTTCACTAACCTTTATAGCAATTTCATCAGTTAACTTATATAATTATAATATATATATATATATATATATATATATATATATATATATATATATATATATATTATATATATATATATATATATATATATATATATATATATTATATATATATATATATATATATATATATATATATATATATATATATATATATATATATATATATATATATATATATATATATAATTTTATTTTTTTATTTCACCTCTGGTGGGCAAGGGCCAGAGGCCTACCAATATTCCACCAGAGTTAGTGGGAAAGTCGGGAACATGGTCAAATTAAACGCCGACATGACCTGATACACGGCGTTTGAAGGTGCATAAGTCATAGGAAGCTGGAAAAATAGATGAAGGAAGTGTGTTCTAGACTTTACCAGTAGAGTACATGTAAGATTGAGCATAGCGGTTAAGTCTGGGGAACATGGTCAATTTGTTGGTACTGTTTTTGTATTAGAAATTAAAAGCGTAGTGAATGATCTGGTTGGACATTTTAAAATCTTTATTAAAAAAAATTATTTAGCTTTTCAGAGCAAGCAACTGGGGTGGTGTGAAGAAATTACTGAAGGCGCCTCAGAACACCCAACCTCTTAGAAGCTTGTTAGAAAGAGAGTTGGACAGAGAAAGGATGAGACTGTGTAGAAAGACGAGTCGCACGAACCCTTCTCAATGGAGGAGGTATGCGACGAGAGAGTTCAGAAGAGCAGTGTCCATTGTAATAGCGATAGTAAAGAGAGAGTGACGCAACATTTCGACGGGCAGAAAGAGATTGGAGAGAATTAGTGAGAGCAGGAGAGTTGATAAGGCGAAAAGCTCTAGACTCCACCTTTTCCAGGAGAGCTGTATGAGTGGAACCACCCCAGATGTGTGACGCATACTCCATACAAAGGCGAACAACACCCCTATACAGAGCAAGCAACTGGGGTGGCGTGAAGAAATACTGAAGGAGCCTCAGAACACCCAACCTCTTAGAAGCTTGTTTAGAAAGAGAAGTAATGTGATCTTTCCAAGAAAGATCACGAGAAAAAGAAACACCAAGAATATTATGGAGAGATGAAAGTTCGAGTTGTGTGTTTTCGAAGAAGATATCATAGTTGTGTGGAAGATTGTGTCGAGTAGAGAGATGGAGGAATTGAGTTTTTGAGGCATTGAAAAAGACCATGTTTTCTCTGCCCCAATTTGAAATGAGAGAGATAGATCAGAGGTTAGTTGCTCCAAGGCCACCCTCCTTGCCTCTATTAACTGTTTCTGGGAGGGGCGCCTTTCAAAATGAAAAGAGTAATGAAGGGTGGAATCATCAGCATAGGAGTGGATAGGAGATGAAGTAATAGAGAGAAGGTCATTAATGAAAAGCAGAAAAAGTGTTGGGGATAGGACAGATCCTTGAGGAACACCACTATTAATAGATTTATAGGATGAACGGTGGCCGTCTACAACAGCTGCTATAGAACGACCAGAAAGGAAATCAGAGAGAAGGATAGATTCCGAAAGAGGGAAGTTTGGAAATCAAAGCTTTGTGCCAGACTCTATCGAAAGCCTTCGATATGTCCAGTGCCACAGCAAAAGATTCACCGAAATGCCGAAGAGCGGAGGACCAAGAGTCAGAGAGAAGGGAAAGAAGATCACCAGTAGAGCGTTTCTTACGAAAGCCATACTGGCGATCAGAGATAAGATTAGAAGAATTGAGATGTTTCCAAATCTTCCTGTTAATGATATATTCGAAAACTTTAGAAAGAACGGAGGTTAAAGAAATTGGACGGTAGTTAGAGGGTTGAGAGGGGTCCCCCTTCTTCGGCACAGGCTGAATGAGCGTACGTTTCCAGCAAGAAGAAAAGGTTGAAGTAGAAAGACATAGACGAAATAGTTTACCAAGGCAGGGTGCAAGCTCGGAAGCGCAAGTTTTGAGAACCACAGGAGGGATACCATCAGGACCGTACGCCTTCTTAGTGTTAAGCTCAGAGAGAGCAGAAGTTACGTCTTTAGAAGAAATTACAATTTTAGCATAAATGAGTTGGAGTTGGTTGAAGGAGTAGGAACAGCTCCGGAATCGTCTAAGGTTGAATTTAAGGCAAAAGTTTGAGCAAAGAGTTCAGCTTTAGAGGAAGGCAAAACGGCAGTTGAACCGTCAGAAGAT
Source organism: Armadillidium nasatum (assembly GCA_009176605.1). Lineage (NCBI taxonomy): Eukaryota > Metazoa > Arthropoda > Malacostraca > Isopoda > Armadillidiidae > Armadillidium > Armadillidium nasatum. The sequence continues at coordinate 335,725 of SEYY01001236.1, forward strand.
ACTAGAGGAGGGAAAGAGGAAGAAGCAAAGTTAGAGTTGACATTTTTTGCAAAATGCCAGAAAGGGCGAGAGGAAGAGGAGCCAGAAAGATTATTGCATTTGCGACGGAGAAAGAGTTTTTGTATCACGAAGAGTAGATTTTGCACGATTCCGGGATGAAATATAAGTTGCGTGAGTTTCTGGAGTTTGAAGACGACGGTAATTCCTGAAGACAGCATCCCTGCGGCGGATAGCACGAGAACAAGCAGAGTTAAACCAAGGTTTATTAGGTTTAGTGGAAGTGAATGAATATGGAATGTACGCTTCCATGCCAGAGAGAATCACCTCAGTTATGCGCTCTGCACACTCCGAGGGATCCCTCCCACGGAAACAGTAATCATTCCATGGAAAATCAGAAAAGTACGACAGCAAGTCAGACCAGTTAGTGGCACCGAAATGCAAGAAACGTCTCCTCGCTAAAGGCGGGGACCGTTCTTGCGGAAGACTTGAAGAGACAGAACAAGATACGGAGATAAAAAGATGATCGGATGAACCCAGAGGAGGAAAGAGTTTAACAGTATAAGGAGAAGGAATAGAAGTTAGAAAAAGATGTAGAATGTTGGGTTCATCACCAAGACGGTCAGGGATACGGGTAGGGAGATGTACCAACTGCTCAAGGTTGTTCTGGATAGAAAATTGGAAGGCGAGTTCACCGGCTGGATCATGAGAACTAGATGAAAGCCATTTCGGTGGTGAACATTGAAATCACCTAAAATGATGATTTCGGAGAAAGGAGAAGAAGAAAGAATGTGTTCTATTTTTGAGTTAAGATAGTCGAAGAATTTTGGATAGTCTGTAGAGTTAGGAGATAAGTAGACAGAAGCAAATGAATTTAGTTGTAGAGTTGCAAGAAAGTTTAAGCCATAAAGTAGAGAATTCAGAAGACTCCAAATTAGAAACGTGAGAACCGAGAACATCACTGCTCATATATGCGCAACATCCGCCTTTGGCTGAAAATTGAGGATAGAGACAGTAGGAGGAAACAGAGTAGGGTTTGCTGTCAGAGCACTCAGACACCTGAGTTTCAGTTAAGAACAAGATATGAGGTCTAGAAGAAGAGAGGTGGTGTTCGACAAAGTGAAGATTAGGAAAAAGACCGCGAATGTTGCAGAAATTAATGAAAAACGAAGACCGTGCACCAGGGCAAGTCGACATAGAGGTCTTGGTAGCGCCAACCCCATCACCGGATGACACCAACTCCCAAGCGGTGATGGGGGAAGGAGTGGATGAGGGGCTATATTTGGATTCCGCCTCCGCCGCTCTTGGATTCTCCGAGGCAGATTTATGTTTTGCCATTTTTGATTCATTTAATAGGTAATGTAAGTGTAAGCGTTTGTAAATTTTTTAGGACACATGTGAAGAAGGAGGAAGTTTGGAGCATAAGCACTCCAATGTCAATGTGAGTCAAGGGTACACTAGAGACCCTCTGAGAAGATGAAACGCGAAAAGGAACGAACCAAAGGGCAACGGAGTGAAACGGAATGGTCTAGCCCATCCTATCACCTCGTGTGTTAAGCCCAGTGGGGGTACTTTCATCGCTTCGGACTGCGCTACGTCCTCCCCTATATATATATATATATATATATATATATATATATATATATATATATATATATATATATATATATATATATATATATATATATATATATATATATATATATATATATATATATATATATATATATATATATATATATATATATATATATATATATATATATATATATATATATATATATATATATATATATATATATATATATATATATATATATATATATATATATATATATATTACTGGGAATGTTCAGAATACACTATTTTTTTCCTAATTTACTATAACTTGTTACAGTTAGAACACGTTGAATTAACCATAGGTCGATAAGGCAGTATTTGTGGAATTGTTTCTATTGTGCCTTCATCCACGCCATTATCATCCGTTTACAAGGTTGTACTTAAAATCTCCCTTTAAGTATCGTAAGGACCCACTTTTAATTCTCCCTTATATCTCCAAACATCAGACAACATCTCTGCCTCAGGAGCTGGTGCTGAGGAACTGGGTTTCCACCTTGCTTCTTGCTCTTTTAGATCCAGGTACTTGGAGAGCCATTTCGAAGGGTACGTTTATGGGCATATCCCTCTGACGTCTCTGTTCCGCAAGACGTACGATCTACCCTAGAACCGCCTTTTTTACAAAGGTGGAATTCCATGAGGTTTTACGATTATGTAAGGACGTAACTCTCTGGCCAAATGATATTTCTTTCCAAATGAAAAGCATTTCTATTCGACTGCTTTAGCAGTCTTACTCAGCTTGTATAACCTAACATGGGTTGGAGAGAGATCTTTTCTTTTGTATGGTTGACAACCTTCCTCATCTCCATCCCTAAGGCCAATAAGGATCCATAATTTGCAAATAACTAACAGCCCATATAGTTGACATGCCATTCCTGTCTGTTAATGGAGAGAATGGTGGCATCTAAATTCCCAACTTTGTAACACCTCCATCCTTTTCCGACCATAAGTTCGGGTTTCACAAATGCCACTCCACTCAGAAACCTTTCATACATTTAAATCATGTTATCCAAGTATCCTTTGCATTCAACAAGATGATTTTATAGGTGTTCTTTGGCCTCGAGAAGACTTATGGCCAAGTGGAAGATGAAGGCATTGCAAAGTGATTTTAGAGTACAGCTGCCTCTCTTCCTTCATTCATTTAGTCAGAGAGATCTTTTCTGGTATTATCACATCATATAGGCAGTATCATGGATAAAGGAGTTATGCAAGATAGTGTACTTGAGTGTTTTTGCTTTTTGCGGTTGAATTTAAGAGCGCCGTGTTCAGTATCCTGGATGAGTTCGTCTTCAGGGCTAAAATTTCGTGTAGGGTATGTCAACTACAAATGTCCATCAATAGTTTGACATCATGGTGCGGGGCTTGAGGTATTCTACAGTAGAGATGAAGGCCATGCCTTTTCGGAGGAAATGCAAACGGAGTATATTATTTTGCGTATTTGTCTGGAGTCGGGGTGAAATTTCTCTATTCTTTTTTGATAACTGTATTCAAAGTTCCGAAACAGGCTACCATTGCGTTTTGGACCTCTTGCGACATCTCGCATCTTCTTCTTGGTGAACTGATAGGAAGTTATGATCCGAATTTACGTTAATCTTGAGATCCAAATTAGGCTAAGGTTGTGTCGTATATTGCCAGATCTACCGGTCATACTTACTCTTCTTGATTTCACTCAAAATGAAGGTCTGTGAATAGTGTTGGGAGCATTTCGATCGTCGCCAAACCCCTTCACTGCTGACTTTTTTAAATACAAAAACCTGTGAAGACATTCAAAAACATAGAAGAAAAACACATGAAACACGTTGAATTTCTGTTCCAGCAGTAGATGATTGGATATATGTAATGCATCTCCAGGGTTTGTTGCCTAATTGAATTTGTAGTGTCATTGCCAGAGTCATCAAGTGGATGTCGAGCTCTTTTTCGTAAGTTCATTACCATGGCAAGCAGTGATATACCACAATCGGATGAGAATTTTATTCATTCATTACTTGATGGAAAAAATTTCAAAATAAAAAACAAAATTGGGATTGGGGGTGATATAAAATGAAATAAAATACTACGCTACCTTCCTCTGCACCACTGCACCATCAATTATTTCATCTCGATCTAAAACTGATGTTAAACTCATAATTCTCTTTATTCATCTGGTGCCAAACCAGATATATTATTTGAACTTTCAAAAGTTCAATTACAATTACAATCTCTCAAATTTTTTTATTCCGATTTTAGATAAGCTAACTAAAAATGATTGTACAATTAAAGATACATTCTCTTTCGTCATAGAAATCCTAAAGGAAAACAACAAATTTCAAATCAGCATTTAAAGGAAACCCACATTCCCAAGATTAACTACTAAATTCAGTTCTTTAATCCCATATGTATATAAAATTAATTTAATTAAAGCACTCTTCGATAGAGCATGCAAGATATCATCTACATACATTAAATCTCTCGAATGAATTAGACTTTCTGTCCCCTATGAGTATAATAAATATGGTAAATTTCGACGTTGAAAGTTTGTTTACAAACGTGCCTTTAAGAGAAACATTGGACATCATACTTAATTTATTATTTACCAATGCTTCCACTGTTAATGGTCTGGATAAATCTTGTTTTGAGGTATTACTACACATCGTGACACAAGATATTTTTATTCAATGGGAAATTTTATAAACAGATTGATGGTGTTGTTATGGGTAATCCTTTGGGACCTAATCTAAGTAACATTTTCATGTGCTATTTCGAATCTATTTGGGCTAATGAATGTCAGGAGGAATTTAAATCTGTTTTCTACAAAAGATATGTAGACGATTCCTTTCTATTTTTTAATTCCAGAAATGAAATTGATATGTTATTACAATTTTCAATTCTTAACATTCAAATTTCAAATTCACTGTGGATGTTGAAGAAGACTCCTTGGCATTTTTTATACAAAAATATATAAGGAAAACAACAAATTTCAAACCAGCGTTTAAAGGAAGCCCACATTCACAGGATTAACTAGTAAATTCAGTTCTTTTATCCCATATGCATATAAAATTAATTTAATTAAAGCACTTTTCGATACAGCAGCATGCAAGATATCACCTACAAACATTAATCTCTCGAATGAATTAGACTTCCTAAAAACGCTATTTCTAAAGAATGGATTCTCAGGATTCGTAATTGATAAAAAAAAGTATTTAGGAATCAACTTATTTTAAAATTTCTTCAGAAATCCTCAACTGTATTAACAGTACCAAAAGATACCTTGTATATGAAATTATCTTTTATGGGGAGAATGAGGAGTGAAATTGAACGCAGAATTAAATGCATCTTAAAAACAAATTACCCTCAGTTCAAACTTAAATTAAAGTTCTCGAATGAAAATGAAATTGGAAGGTTCTTCAAAGTTAAAGAAAAATTTCCCCTTTATTACCTTTATGCTCATCAGTGATATACAAATACAAGTGTGGTGGCTGCGGTGCCACCCACATAGGAAAGACTACATGAAGACTTCCTGTTTTCATTGCTGAGCATAAACGTATCTCTTATAGAAATAATAATAATAATATATAATAAAAAAAATTGCACCATTCCCCATATTCAGCCATTAACTCTCATTCTCTTGAAAATGATCGTCCTATACAGAATTCAAATTTATAATTTTGGACTCTGAATATGAACCTGACCTCCTTTCTTTAGAATCCTTAAATATTTGGCACTACTCTCTAAATTTGAATGAAAACTTGCATTAAGAAAATATTTTGATATTGAAGTAGAATTGTGTACTTTGGTCGTACTTTTTGTTATTTATTTATATATAATAAATTTCATTCATTATTTATTGATATAACTTTTATGTAATATTTTTTTAAAAATTTTATATAAGTCGTAATTTTATTTTATATTCATTATGATCATAGCCTTGATAATGGGTAGAAGTATAGAATCACCCGAAACTAGTCGGCAATAAATTATGTTCAGATTTTTTTGGTTATTTTAGCTATTATTTAACTCCGCCTCAAGAATAGAGGTCCTGTCACCCATTAAAAAAATGTCCATAGGTTTTGTTGTAGTAATATATATATATATATATATATATATATATATATATATATTATATATATATATATATATATATATATATATATATATATATATATATATATATATATATATATATATATATATATATATATATATATATATATATATATATATATATATATATATATATAATATATATATATATATATATATATACTATATATATATATATATATATATATATATATATATATATATATATATATATATATATATATATATATATATATATATATATATATATATATATATATATATATATATATATATATATATATATATATATATATATATATATATATATATATTATATATATATATATATAATATATATATATATATATAATATATTATATATATAATATATATATATATATTATATATATATTTATATAATTTTAATATTTTATATTTAATCAATGATTTAGAAAGTATCAAATAATAGCAAACTCTATGTTTGTCACTTTACACGCTGAAAAAGCGAGATTGTTTTTTGATTTGTCTACTTGCTACTTGCGATTAAGAACGATGTCGGTGTAAAATCACGTTGCTATTGATAAGAACGTAATGTATTAACTATTTAAACTAATATCCTAATTGTATATATATTACCTTAGTCTTATAAATGAAAGAATAACTTGAGCTACTCTTCCCTATACCTTTTTAACTTACTATTGTATAAAATTTATATGAATATATTGATGAATCATTATCTATAATCAAATAAGTTCTTGCAAAGGTTTGAGTGTATGTTTCTACATTGGCTGTAAAGTTACTGTTAAAATTTACTTATGCGCTTAAACTAATAAGCCACTCATCCAAGTATAATTTACTTTGGAAATCAAAGAAAATATAATTTCATTATAGAAATGCAGAACAATTTAAATGGTGAGTTCTTTTGTATAATTTCCTTTTATAATTTGTAGGCTAAACTTTTAGAAGAAAGGTTTATTCTTGGCAAAAGCAGAAACTATCTGCATAAGCGTTTTCAAGGGTTTCATGCCACAGAGAATCCCAATAATAATATATATATATATATATATATATATATATATATATATATATATATATATATATATATATATATATATATATATATATATATATATATATATATATATATATATAAAACAAAATAAAAGTAATAAATGATGAGAAGCAAATATAAATCATTTTATAATGACGTATAAAATGAAAATTTACAAAACAAAATACTATATATATATCATGGAGCAACGGTTACAGTGGTGAACCGTGAATGAATTCGATGAGGTCCACGAGTTCATTTCACTCGCAATAAATGATGTCGAGTCAATACAAGTTCATTTCAGCCCCAATATATGGCATGCTAGTACACTTTGAATTTCATATTGCCAGGGAGGTCGATACACTGCATAAATGATGATTTCATTGGAGGGGGAAAATTGACTATACATTTCATTGTAGACATTATAAATTTTAAGTAAATTTTTGCATAGAGTTCATTTGTTTTACCATGGGGCATTATAAGGTTTGAACCAAAAGGAAATTTGATACGAGCCCTAAGCGAGGCCTGGTAAGCACAAATAGAAGTCACTTTTAGTTTTGTCATAGGATCCTTTTGGGGTTTGACTGCGCTGGCCACTATGGAGTCTTACTGGTTTTATCATAGAATCTTACTAATAATTTATTATGGGACAGTACTTCCTTAATCGAACTTTTTGCATCTGAAACACTGACGAGGACGAGGAATAAAGGGACGAACTGTTTTAACTTAAAAAAACCTGTCCTAACTTTCAAGAGTGGAAATGGAGTGCTGAAGCTTAGAAGGAGTGGATTAGGAAAGTCGGGCGTGTTACTATTAGGAGGGAAGCAATATATATCGGTTACAAGGAACTTCTTTCGTTACAGACGGAGACGTAGAGATTGTAAAGTTTCCTTCTTGTTCTTTATGAGCATAAATAGCATTGATCAGAATTGTTCTGCATATCATCAAGGGAGGAGACAATAGGGATATCACCAAGGGACAAAATGGAACTCTGTGTCCGTGTAGCAGCCTTAACGAAAAGTGAGCCTTTCCTCATAAAAGTGGAGGGGATATTTGGCTCAGAGGACTCTCTACATTTCGCAATTCAAATTAATGATGTTTTATATAATTAGATGTGGTGAGGTTGTCAAACGTGGTAGAGCCTATATATATATAAGTAGTAAGGGGAGCGACTTCGGGGGGTGCCAGATTCGAAAAATCTGGTACGGGTTTTTGATTTGCCATGCAAATCATAGCTCAAATTGACCTCACGCTCTTTCCTGACACCATTTTGGGGGTTCAACCCATTGAAATTGGCCTCAAGTCTAGAGAAGGGGCCCCCACGGGGGCCATGTGAACCCCCCAAAAATATCAGGAAGTTGCCTGAGTTTGCAAAATCGCTGCGTTCACCCTATATATATATATATATATATATATATATATATATATATATATATATATATATATATATATATATATATATATATAATATATATATATATATATATATATATATATATATATATATATATATATATATATATATATATATATATATATATATATATATATATATATATATATATATATATATATATATATATATATATAGTAGGAATGACCAGAACCCACATGGAATCACCCAGACTTGAAGAATCCAAATCAGGAAATTTGTAAATCAAGGACCGACAGGCATGAACCGATACAAGGCGTTTGAAAATATTTAAGTCATAGGATTTTTTTTATCTGTGAGATTAACTGTACAGAAACTGCCACAGCGCACAGAACAGCATCTATACTGAGCTAATAATCAAAGTTGGTGACAGCTTCTAGAAAAAATAGAAGAAATATTTGGTATTGTAGAGTTAAATTTTAAAGAAGAAATTCAGTGATATTAGGAAAGCAATGTTTGCACTGTTGAAGTGAGATTATTCCGACAAGATGAAAAAAAGGCAATCTTGAAAATGTGTTGATTTTAAATCTGGAGAGAACTTGCAATCTGTATACTCAACAAATACATGATAACAGAAAAAGAATATTGGTGACGGCATAAAGGAAAGAACTGCAGGCTATCGTTTGCTGTAAGAAAAATGTTCGTCAAGTGTGGCCGTTGGAATGACGTGGAAATGCAACCTCTTGACGCCAATTCTTCCTACATAAAGTTGAACAGTACTTGGAAAAAGTGTTGACAGTATTCAACTTTGCACCATGAATGTCTCAGATTGATATGCTTACCATCAGGTTATGAAACCTTGTCAAAAACATGAGGCAAAATCGGAAACCGAGAGATAATCTAGTCTGATGTCCATAGGGAGGTATGTTCCTCCCGTCACTTTGTAAGTATTTGCATGGTTAGCAGCTTTTTCCACTTGCTTAATTACCTGCTATGCCTGTGTAGGAGGGGAATAAGAAGAAAATCTGTTTTTTTTTCACATTTAAGAGACAAAGAAACTTCTGTGTGATAGAAAACATTAGATTCTTTCTCGCAAGTTCTTTTAATGCAAGAATCAGAGAATAAAGTGTATTTATCACTCGCCGCAAGGTCATGAATCATATGCACCGACATAAACATTGTTTCCAATTCTGTCGTAAATATAGAAGTGCTAAGTGGGAGAGTGTGGCATACTGTCAAGTCCGGGGAGACAGCTGAAGCTCCCACTCCTTGTCAATGTAAACTGCAGTCGAATGGTAATGAAGAACTTCATGGTAAACGAATGATGCATTCATAAGAGATGGGTGTACTCTTGACTTAATCAGAGAAGATAGCCCCATGCATATCACAAAGGAGCGCATACCCGTGTGTTGATATGTTCACTGTTAAATTTCCAAACTGCGAGAGGAGCATTTGAGAAAGGGGAACACAGAAGTCACGACCCCATCGAAAGGCCAGTAAATCTGGTTACGGGGAACTCTTATGATTAAATACTATAAAAAGTAGGTAAATTCTATATTTAAATACATAGAAATGAATGTGTTTATAATACAATTATAAATGCATTAAAGTATTTAAATACTGCCCAATATATATATATATATATATATATATATATATATATATATATATATATATATATATATATATATATATATATATATATATATATATATATATATATATATATATATATATATATATATATATATATATATATATTAACGAGTGTTGGAGAAATAAATCAGGAAAGAAGGCAATGGACGAGAACACGCAGATGTTTGTAAACGACTTAACTCATCCATCAAAGGCCAGCGAGGCCAGTAAAGGTAATAATGAGAAGAGAAGTTAGAAATGAGCAATGTTTGAATCTTCATTCAAGAAATCTTCAAGGCTTAAATAATGGGCGCAATCTTTAAAATGAGTAAACTATTATTTGGAAAGTAGGCTTACTTGCATTTTCTCTCAAGTTAAGTTTGAAGTGGGGAAATGAGCTGAGGATACTTTGTAAGTGAAACGAGAAAGAGACGAACCGTTGGACAATGGAGTGCAAAGCACTGTAAGAGCTTCCGTAAGACTCCAAATGTTCAATCAATGTTCCCTATTAACATCGCAGTGGATCCATTAATGAAAATCTTGCAGCGTCTGAACTTTACTTAGCAGAATTGAACTTTGGCGGTGTCTGAGCAGTGGAGATCTTTACCCGTCCTGGAGCGTCTTCGTTATATTTATAGAAATGAGAAAGCAAAATCAATTAAACGTTTTCATCCCCTTTTGAGAAACGAGTTTTAGGTAAAAATTACCAAGTATTACCAATGTATCTGACCAAAAGGACGAAATAAACTTTCTTTACAAGAGAATGGGTGAAATATTGCTTAAAATTTCAAGTTTTTCACTTTGTTTTTATTATTTTTATTATTATTATTATTATTATTATTATTATTATTATTATTATTATAGTATTATAGTAGTAATAGTAGTAGTATCAAATTCATATCTATTACCCTGTTCATAGTCAATGAATGCTATATTTAATAAGAAGTAAATTGTCGCGGACATTCCATTGACAGTTAACGTATTTTTAATTTACTTCTTTTGTGTATTTTAGAGCTGGGTTTCTTTTTCAAGTTTATTATCTTACATTTGTTGCCTGAAGAAACAAGATTTTCTAATAAAGTTTACTTTGTTGATGGTCTTAATACCCCAGTCTTCAATATTACAATTTCGATTCCGAATTTTTATGACGTATCATCCACAATAAGACACAAAAACGTAATCGGGAATCCGTTAACTTTATCCTTCAGTGAAATCTCTTTATTTCGCTACCGAAATGGATTAATTAAATTGTCACGACATACCATGATCAATCAATCCATTTTCCTATTTGGATTGATACACTGTAAGGATTTTAACCTTTTTTGCTTTGATATTTAACATCAAAATCCTTTTATAAAAATATTTGATTAAGAATTTAAAACCTTTTTTAAAAAAAGTGTAGGGGATTGAAAATTCTTCATTAACGACAATTTGGAATAGATTCCTTCTATTATTATTATTATTATTATTAGTAAACCCATCACAGAATTTAATGTTCATATCTTTCGACATTTAAAACTGAGCAAATCAATCTCTACTTTAGTAAATCAGGAGTATCTCTCTTTTGACAATCGAAAATTATTATTATTATTATTATTATTATTATTATTATTATTATTATTATTATTATTATTATTATTATTATTGAGAAATGTTATATGAAACAATCTATCTAAGGAAGATATCTTGTAAGCAATGTGTAATTCCTTCGTGTTTATCAAGGCTCAGCAGGTTTACATCTTGTTATTATCATGGATAAACATAGCGTCAGTTTAATTAAAGAAAAGAGATATTGTTATTCTTTTCTCTGAAAGAAAATTGTATGGAAGAGAAATAAATCTTCTAATTAAAGAAATGACTTTTCAACGACTTTTTATTTTTTATTTATTTTTATTTTTTTTGTCGAGCCCATCTCCATCATCACCATTACGCATAATTAGAATATTAAGCATTCAAAAGACAAAATCAAAATGGTTCTTAAAAGAACGTCTGAAACGAAAAATCTCGAAAATGTAAAATTTTTGCAGTTGGATTGTTTAAGGGGATTTGCAATGATCTGTATAAGAACATACTTTAAGAACTAAAACTATTGAAAATGTAAATACTTTATTTGTACCATCTCAAGTCATCTCTCATCGATGCACAAAGAATCGTAAAATTTTCGTAAACAGATTCTTTAAAATGACCACCACATTTTTCAATGTAAGTTGTGTCCAAAACTTTTGGATCATCAAAATCGGTTAAACGACTGAAGTACATCCACGTTTGCTTTCGGGGAGGAGGTAAATATTCAATGCATGGCGCAGATTCATCTGACCAAATTATAGAATATATTCCCTTTTCATGTGCGGAACAATAATTCTTCAGCTCTGTAAAGAAAACTTCATAAGGTTAAAAGTGACGTAATACTAAATGATCTGTTTTGCTGGAGAAAAATATTACAATATCAATCGCATATTTAAAATATTATAAATTTGTTTAGAGTTTTCCTCATTTAAACTCACCTGCCACCCACTTATCATCAGCATTATCGAAATATATTTTCTGGCATCTATCTGAAACGTATACTTCTTCTTCCCATTCTTCAGAATGCTTATCATTATTATTATTACTAAGAGATGAATTTCGATTTTCATTTGAGAATTCTTGTACATTACTTAAATTACAATAAGCTGATAAATTTCTATTTATGTCCGAACGGTAATATTCTTTGAAAAATTCTCCATTGTACTGAATTTCAAGTTTTGTGCATGAACACTTCTCTGCAAATAAATTTGGAATGACTAAATAAGAATAAACTCTTCGTAACTGATTATAAGCAGCAAATAATTTACAATAATATCTTTTATTTTTACTACCTGGGAATTAATTTTGGAAAGCAAAAATTTAGATTTTTCGTTTTTTGATGTAAAGATAGTTGCAAACTGGAAAAATTTTATTATATAAATCGTTAAAAATATTTGGTAGATGTTCTTTTCTGTTTATGATGTAAAATGATTACAGTTTTAAAATATTTTATAATTCCTATTGTACAATAATATAATTAATACTGATATAAGGATTTGAATTGAGTATATCAAAAGAAAAATACGAAAGTTTTAGATATAATAGAGTAGATAAGTTTCGGGATTAATTGGATTAATGAAATAAAGGAAAGAAATAAGTTTTAGTCTTATTCTAAGTGCTCATCTCTCTTCCTCAGACATTTGGACCAAAGATCCATCTGTTAATTGCTCAGATCTCATTTTGGGGACATCATAGGAAAGTAACCAAATCTTCCCATAAAGGGGATTTCAATCATATTTTGTTGATATATTTCAAAAGGAAGCAGTGTGCAGAAAATATTACAGCAATTTATGGTGAAAAAGCATAAATTTAAATTCATCATAAAATTAATTTTATGATGAATTCTCACTACTGATAAAGTTAAGATTATATATCTTTTGTATATAAAAAGTTCTTTTAAAAAGTATATTGACCCTACTGGAACATTGTGCCTGTAAGCCAAAGCTTTGACAATAGTTTTTATCTCATCACTTGTGTAAACAATAGCTATAAGAAACATGAAACATTTTGTTTCAAGACTATGCATACGGGAAAGAATTTGGGGTTTACCCCAATTCTATTACAAGGGCAAGTTTCGATTTATAAAGGGAAATTTTGGAGAAATTAGTGATAGGAAAATTTAGACATTAAAAATATACAATATATATGTTATATATTTGATCTGAATGAAACAAAAAATCTGAAGACGTAATTTTACGGGATTCATTTTTTAGTTTTTTTTTTTTTGTTTTTTTTGGTGTTTTTTTTTGTATCTCTGAAGAATGCTTTAGTGTCAATTTTTTGAATACCCAACCATATCTCAAAAACTAGATGGATATAAAAAATGTTTTCTCTTTTTTTATGTTTAAATTCCAGTTAAGATTACTCATAAATAGATTTTGAAAACTATGCAAAATTCTTAATGTTCCTGGTTGTTAGTGTAACGGTAGCATATTAACCTAACCTAACCTAACTTAATAATCTTTTGAAAAATAGAAATGGCGGAAA
>SEYY01001236.1:354511-393590 GCA_009176605.1 Armadillidium nasatum
TTATTATTTAAAAAAGTCTTTTTCTCGGGAACCACTTGAAATTTGTAAAAACTAATTACAGATTTGGAATCGGCATAAATTTTACTATAAAATTGATGAAAAAGTTTACTAATAATTTTCACCCCTAAAAAAGGACGAACATCCGGTTGGAGGGTCCCTTAACACGTCATCAGCACGTCTTCACCAGAGGGTTTTCGTTATGAAGCACTGACATGTTGCCAAAGTGTTACTGAGTCATTCTTGTTCGGGACCATATCTTGTTTTTCCTCATAACTAAGAATGATCTCTTAGCGGAGCAGGATATCATTGGGAGGGTAATGCAGACTTGTAGAAGTTTGCATTGGTTTGGAAACGTCGCTGAGTTGACCAAAAAACTGATTTTCTTTATGCTGCTTATGCCCTTCCTTCCTTCAAAGTGAGTTTTTAAGCAATTCGAAGGTATTTTCATTTCTTCCTTTAAAACCTTTTCCTCGATAGAAAACAAAGGGGCCACAATTGTTGAACGAATACTTTACTTTCTTCGGAGTTTAATGCACTGAATTCGTCAACTGCATGGGCCATTTCTAAACTCTCCGTGTTGGATCTTTCTTTAAGATGACCAATGATGGCATCCAGAATTCGAAAACATGAGACCACCAGCCAATACACTTTTACTCAAACTGGGAAGAGAGATCTCCATCCACTTCCAATTATGTGACCGATGTTTCTGGGAAATGCGGATTTGTTGGTAAGAAATCCGGAATTATATTGGTTTGTTGTCTTTTTCTTTTGGAAGATATTTGAAGAGTCTCAACTTCAATTTTATGATCCTCTGAGAATTGTACAACAGACTCCCAAACGGCAGAAAACTGAGCTTCAGTTTGTTTACTTTCTAAATTTTTGATAACTCCAACAACGAGCTCCTCAGCTCCCACTAGAGTTAACTCTTCTGCTTTTAGGCTCTGACTCACGTGAAGGGCACATAGCACGTCCTGTAAGATGAACATATTTACTACAAATTCGAATTTGAAAATTCTGGAATATAGTCCTTTGGCTTGAATGGCTCCTTTGTCTTTATTATTCTGTAACTCTTTGGCAAGAACCTCTAAAATTACCTTAAAACAGCCTTTTACGGCTGCACATGACCTATACTTACATGCCTATCTGGTCTGGGAGAGCCATACTAGTTCTTGAGGCTTTATCTGCAATTTCTTCTGCAAATCTTGAAATCGTTGGTGAGAAGACGGAGTGGAGAAATTCTCGTAGAGAGCTTCCAAAACATTAAAGAAATAAGTAATGTTATCTACATCTTTACAAGTTTACAAGCATCGACTATTGCCTGGTTTACTTTATATGCCATGCAGTGAACATACACGGAGTATGGATGTAAATCATTAATTCTTTCCTGAACGCCACCCTTCTTTCCAGACATCACACTGGCTCCATCACAACGGGACATTTAAATTTCGTTGCTCTAGAAAATGAGTAATTGAAGAAGCTATTTTCTCAGCTAATTGATCTTCAGAATAATTTCTGAAAGTCATAAACCGTTCTACAACATATAACCAATGACGTTGGATTATATAGATAGCTGCTCCTCCTTATAACATAGTGTTTTGTCACAAATGATTGAAAACATTCCATACTTTCCTATTTCATTTGAAAAAAAAAATTTCCACATGATATCAACTGTGAAATCGATTATTTCATTCAAAATTGAAATACTTGTTAACAATTTAAAGTAACGATTGTACAAGGAACTACAGTTACTGTTATAATTGGCAAAAACATCACAGATTTCAAGAAAGTTTCCTTAGTTTTCAGAATGATTTTTTACCGCCTAAGGCGTTATGCCATTATTTTGAAATATTCTTAAAAGGCTTACAATGGAGACGAACTCCAACGGATCCAGATAAAGAGGAGAGACAGAGACAGGGAGAGAGTTCATTTACAACATTGTCAGATCCTTTGACGTGGATCATATGGGAAATATGCTCCTTCAAAAATAAAGGGTGGCGCTAATGACAATCACCCTTGCCTACAATTTCTTCAAAACTAAGCAAGATTTGCGTCAAAATTAGTTCTAACATTAGCAATAACACTCCTACTACTACTACAACAACAACTAATAATAATAATAATAATAATAATAATAATAATAATAATAATAATAATAATAATGATAATGTTGAATTTGATGATGATGATATTGTAATTATTATTATTCTAGTTTCGTTCGATCTAGTGACAAGAAAATCAGGTGGAGAGACAAGAAATAGGAAGAAGGAGAAATGAAAAAATAAAGATCATTGAAAACACACACACACACACACACACACACACACACACACACACACACACACACACACACACACACACACACACACACGTACACTTTTTACTATTTGATGTAGAAAAAGAAGAGGAAAGTTGTTTCAGGTGTTGCATAGAAGACATCGCTACTGTGTCATAAAGGTAGAGTGATTGCTTGAAGGTGCTGGTTCGATTCCAGGAAGGAACTGCCTAGTCCCTAGTTCGGGCTTAGAGGTTTCTATTCGAATAGATCAGAACTTGTTAAATGTTAATTTTTTTCCTTAACTAATTAAAAAGTACTTTTGCAATAAAAAATAAATATTTAAAAGTTAAAAAATATACATTTTTATAGAAAAAAGAACAAGAAAATAAAATAATTATTTTATTTTAATAAGATGCTTCATAGAAGTGACATGATTTCCGTTTAATTAAAAAAAAAAAAAAAATGAAAGAAGTTGGGCAGTCAGTTCTACATTTATAACCTCTTAATAAAATAAAAGAACTCGTTTCACAGTATAAGTATTACTTATCATACTTATAATACTTAAACTATGTTCGTTCATATATTTTTTTTTGTATTAAAAAAAGTTTAGTATTAATCCTGACACGTTTATTATAAAAATTAAATACATAAATCAACTGGTGTGAAGTCTGAAAACAAGTGAAGTTTGTTCTTTTCTATAAAATAGATTCATTTTAGGTTTTATTTCAAGATTTGGACATGCACTTTCAAATCGATTTTGAAACGAAATTTTGAAGAAAGTTTCTTAACATCTACCAGGTCCACAAACATTTGGGAGAGGTGATTTATGGTGTAATAATAATAATAATAATAATAATAATAATAATAATAATAATAATAATAATAATAATAATAATAATAATAATAATAGAGTAATATACTCACAGGAAAAGATGATAACAACCAAACGTTATTACTCCTCCGGAAGACATACATCGCGCTGCTGAATTCTATATCTCTCACGAAAAGATTCTTGTCCAGCTTCTTGTACCACCCTGAGGCCTCTGGTGCATACTTATACTGCACGAATAATTTATTTTCCTCAAAGCTCATCTCTCCCTTTGCTTCTATATATATATATATATATATATATATATATATATATATATATATATATATATATATATATATATATATATATATATATATATATATATATATATATATATATATATATATATATATATATATATATATATATATATATATATATATATATATATATATATATATATATATATATATATATATATATATATATATATATATATATATATATATATATATATATATATATATATATATATATATATATATATATATATATATATATATATATATATATATATATATATATATATATATATATATATATATATATATATATATATATATATATATATATATATATATATATATATATATATATATATATATATATATATATATATATATATATATATATATATATATATATATATATATATATATATATATATATATATATATATATATATATATATATATATATATATATATATATATATATATATATATATATATATATATATATATATATATATATATATATATATATATATATATATATATATATATATATATATATATATATATATATATATATATATATATATATATATATATATATATATATATATATATATATATATATATATATATATATATATATATATATATATATATATATATATATATATATATATATATATATATATATATATATATATATATATATATATATATATATATATATATTTTTTTTTATGTCTCCTCCGGTGGGCAAAGGCCAGGAGGCCTACCAAATTCCACCGGAGTTGGGAAAGGTCTATAATCATGGTCGATGGTGGCCGACGTGTCCAGACACACGGCGTTTGAAAGTATGCAAGTCAAAGGAAGTTGGGAAAACAGATGAAGGGAGTGTGTTCCAGACTTTACCAGTAGAGTATATGTAAGACTGAGCATAGCGGTTAAGTCTGGGGTCGGAGAGTTGGACAGAGAAAGGATGAGAATGTGTAGAAAGGCGTGTCGCACGAGCTCTTCTCAATGGAGGAGGTATGCAACGAGAGAGTTCAGAAGAGCAGTGTCTGTTGTAATAGCGATAGTAAAGAGAGAGTGACGCAACAATTCGACGGGCAGAAAGAGATTGAAGAGAGTTAGTAAGAGTAGGAGAGTTGATGAGACGAAAATGCCCTTGACTCCACCTTCTCTAAGAGAGCTGTATGTGTGGAACCACCCCAGATGTGCGAAGCATACTCCATACAGGGACGAACAACACCCCTATACAGAGCAAGCAACTGGGGTGGCGTGAAGTAATTCTGAAGGCGCCTCAGAACACCCAACCTCTTAGAAGCTTGTTTAGAAAGAGAAGTAATGTGATCTTTCCAAGAAAGATCACGAGAAAAAGAAACACCAAGAATATTAAGGACAGATGAAGGCTTGAGTTGTGTGTTTTCGAAGAAGATATTATAGTTGTGTGGAAGATTGTGTCGAGTGGAGAGATGGAGGAACTGAGTTTTTGAGGCATTGAAAACAACCATGTTTTCTCTGCTCCAATTTGAAATACGGGAAAGATCAGAGGTTAGTTGTTCCAAGGCTACCCTTCTCGAGTCTATCAACTGCTGTTGGGTGGGACGTTTTTCAAAATGGAAGGAATAATGAAGGGTGGAGTCATCAGCATAAGAGTGGATAGGAGATGAGGTGATGGAGAGAAGGTCATTAATGAAGAGTAGAAAAAGTGTTGGTGATAGTACAGAACCCTGAGGAACACCACTATTAATAGATTTAAAGGATGAACGGTGGCCGTCTACAACAGTTGCTATAGAACGACCGGAAAGGAAATTAGCGAGAAGATCACAGAGAGAAGGATAGATACCGAAAGAGGGAAGTTTAGAAATCAAAGCTTTGTGCCAGACTCTATCGAAGGCTTTCGATATGTCCAGCGCGACAGCAAAAGATTCACCGAAATGCCGAATAGCGGAGGACCAAGATTCAGAGAGAAGGGAAAGAAGATCACCTGTAGAGCGTTTCTTACGAAAGCCATACTGGCGATCAGAGATAAGATTAGAAGAATTGAGATGCTTCCAAATCTTCCTGTTAAGGATAGATTCGAAAACTTTAGAGAGAACGGAGGTCAAAGAAATAGGACGGTAGTTGGAGGGTTGAGAGGGGTCCCCCTTCTTCGGCACAGGTTGAATGAGCGCACGTTTCCAGCAAGAAGGGAAGGTTAGAAGTAGATAGACAAAGACGAAATAGTTTACCGAGGCAGGGTGCAAGCTCGAAAGCACAAGTTTTGAGAACCACAGGAATACCATCAGGACCGTACGCCTTCTTAGTATTAAGCTCAGAGAGAGCAGAAATGACATCTTTAGAAGAAATTCTAATTTTAGGCATAATTGAGTTAGAGGGGGTTGAAGGAGGAGGAATAGCTCCGGAATCGTCTAAGGTTGAATTAGAGGCAAAAGTTTGAGCAAAGAGTTCAGCTTTAGAAGAAGGTAAAACAGCAGTTGTGACGTCGGAAGATATTAAAGGAGGGAAAGAGGAAGAAGCAAAGTTAGAGTTGACATTTTTTTGCAAAATGCCAGAAAGAACGTGAAGAAGAGGAACCAGAAAGATTATTGCATTTTTTACGGAGAAAGGAGTTTTTAGTGTTACGAAGGATAGATTTTGCACGATTCCGGGATGAAATATAAGTAGCGTGAGTTTCAGGAGTTTGAAGACGACGGTAATCCCTGAAGGCAGCATCCCTGCGGCGGATAGCACGAGAACAAGCAGAGTTAAACCAAGGTTTATTAGGTTTAGTAGAAGGGAAAGAATATGGAATGTATGCCTCCATGCCAGAGAGAATCACCTCGGTAATGCGTTCTGCACACTCCGAGGGACCCCTCCCACGGAAAGCAATAATCATTCCACGGGAAATCAAAGAAGTACGACCGCAAGTCCGACCAGCTTGCGGCACCGAAGTGCCACAAGCGTTTCCTTTCCGTAGAAGGGGGTCTTTCCTGCGGAAGACTTGAAGAGATAGGAGAGGATACAGAGATAAGAAGATGATCGGAGGAACCCAGAGGAGGAAAGAGTTTAACAGTATAAGGAGAAGGATTAGAAGTTAGGAAAAGGTCTAGAACGTTGGGTTCATCTCCAAGACGATCAGGGATACGAGTAGGGAGCTGCACCAACTGCTCAAGGTCGTTTTGGATAGCGAAAAGGAAGGCACGTTCACCAGCTGTATCATGAGAACTAGAAGAAAGCCATTGGCGGTGGTGAACATTGAAATCACCTAATATGATGATTTCAGAGAAAGGAGAAGAAGAGAGAATGTGCTCTATTTTGGAGTTTAAATAGTCGAAGAATTTAGCATAGTCAGTAGAATTAGGAGATAAATAAACTGAACAAATGAATTTAGTCGTAGAGTGGCAAGAGAGCCTAAGCCATAAGGTGGAAAATTCGGAAGACTCCAAATTAGAGACACGAGAACAAACGACATCGTTGCGCACATATGCACAACAACCGCCTTTGGCTGAAAATTGAGGATAGAGACAGTAGGAGGAAACAGAATAGGGTTTGCTATCAGAACGCTCAAACATCTGAGTTTCGGTCAAGAATAAGAGGTGAGGTCTAGAAAGAAGAGAGGTGATGTTCAACAAAGTGGAAATTAGAGTGCAGACCGCGAATGTTGCAGAAATTAATGAAAAAAATAGACCGTGCATCAGGACAAGCCGGCGGCCGAGTCCTGGTGGCACCAACCCCATCACCGGAGGCCACCAACTCCCAAGTGGTGATGGGGGAAGGGGTGGATGAGGGGCTATTTTTGGAAGCCGCCCCCCGTGGCTTCTCCGAGGCTACCGAAGTTGACGCCATTTTTGATTTTATTTTAATTATTTTTAAGATGTGTTAGAAATGTTTTATGTATGTAAAGGAGAGCCACTCCAGTGTAGATAGAAGGTGAGCGCGAAAGGGAGCGAACCATTGGGCACCGGGATGAGATAGGAGTACCTTTAACATCCCGTATACCCAACAGGGGGTAATCTCATCGCTTCGGGAGCGCTACTTCCCTCCCCCGTATATATATATATATATATATATATATATATATATATATATATATATATATATATATATATATATATATATATATATATATATATATATATATATATATATATATATATATATATATATATATATATATATATATATATATATATATATATATATATATATATATATATATATATATATATATATATATATATATATATATATATATATATATATATATATATATATATATATATATATATATATATATATATATATATATATATATATATATATATATATATATATATATATATATGTTATTGTTATTATTAGTGGTTATTTTTAATTTTAGGAACATATTACAACAATTTTCTTCAAATTCCCTGAAATTATTATTTTTTTAACCGATAATCGATATTAAATGTTAAAATCGTTGATATGCAAGAGTTCTTTTGCTTACTGTAATGAGACACGTTTCTAAGACCTGTCTGATTGATTACCTGAAAAATTAAGAAAAATTGTATTTTCTCTTCAGCCCAGAATGGGTTTTCGGTGGGCTACATGGAACATATGTCAAGAAAATGGAGAAATTTGCGATGCTGTTAACGTACTTCAGCATCATTATAAACAAATTTATCGGCCTAATAAACTATAGGGTATAATGATGCTATTTAAAAGTATTGTTTTAATTATTATAATGTCATCATGAATTTCAAGAAGTGAGCAAAACGATGCAATATTTCGTAGAGAAGGTAGAAAAGAAAGAGTTTGATATAGGGAATCGTTGAAAGAGTGAGCTAGTTAATCAACACTTTTAGAAGAGGCTGGTGGATGGAACCAATTTACCTTACATGCTTTCTACCTTCTTCATGGAGGAACTAATTGCTGTCCTATACAGAACAATTAATTTGGATGGTTTAAAAAAATTGTGGAGGCTTCTTTAAAACAATGGAGGTTTCTTACAACAGCATCTAATTTTTAAGAATCTTAAATAGAAAGTGGAAAGTAGCAAGAAAAAGAAAATTCTAAAAATATAAGAACATGGATGGAGTGACTTGCTCATTTTCTAGAATGCTACGATAGTGTTGAAGATTGCGTAGATCACATTACTGAGATAAAAAAAGTTTTTAGATCAAGCGCAACTAGAGTCGAGTGAATTAATTTCAGATCAATGGAAAATTCAGCATTGCTGAGGATGTAACTTTGAAGCCACCATCATATCGGAGGATGGTATATATATATATATATATATATATATATATATATATATATATATATATATATATATATATATTATATATATATATATATATATATATATATATATATATATATATATATATATATATATATATATATATATATATATATATATAATATATATATATATATATATATATATATATATATATATATATATATATATATATATATATATATATATATATATATATATATATATATATATATATATATATATATATATATATATATATATATATATATATATATATATATATATATATATATATATATATATATATATATATTTTAATATCTCCTCTGGTGGGCTAAGGTCGGAGGCCTACCAATATCCACCAGAGTTGGGGAGCATTCGGAATCTGGTCGCTAATGACCGACGTGACCCGATATACGGCGTTTAAAAGTGTGCAAGTCAAAGGAAGTAGTTGGGAAAATATATAAAGGGAGTGTGTTCCAGACTTTACCAATAGAGTATATGTATGATTGAGCATAGCGGTTAAGTCTGGGTTCGGAGAGTTGGACAGAGAAAGGATGAGACTGTATAGAAAGTCGTGTGGCACAAATCTTCTCAATGAAGGAGGTATGCGAAATGAGAGTTCAGAAGAGCAATGTCCGTTGTAATAGCGATAGTAAAGAGAAAGTGATGCAACAATTCGACGGGAAGAAAGAGACTGGAGAGAGTTAGTAAGAGCAGGAGAATTAATGAGACGAAAAGCCCTAGACTCCACCTTTTCAAGAAGAGCTGTACGTGTGGAACCACCCCAGGTGTGGAAGGCGTACTCCATACAAAGGCAAACTTATACAGGGCAAGTAACTGGGGTGGCGTAAAAAAGCCACGAAGGCGCATCAGAACACCCAACCTCTTAAAAGCTTGCTTAGAGAGAGAAGTAATGTGATCTTTCCAAGAAAGATCACGAGAAAAAGAAACACCGAGAATATTGAGAACAGATAAAAGTTTGAGCTGAGTATTTTCGAAGAAGATGTGATAGTTGTGTGGAAAATTGTGCAGAGTAGAAAGAGGGAGAAATTGAGTTTTTGAGGCACTGAAAATGACCATGTTTTCTCTGCCCCAATCTGAAATACGAGCAAGATCAGAAGTCAGTTGCTTCAAGGCCATCCTTTTTGAATCTATCAACTCCTGTTTCAAATTGAAAGGAGTAATGAAGGGTGGAATAATCAGTATAGGAGTGTATAGGAGGCGAAGTAATAGAGAGAAGATCATTGATGAAAATTATAAAAAGAGTTGGGGATTGGACAGATCCTTGAATAACACCACCATTTATAGATTTATGGGATGAACGGTGGCCGTCTACAACAGCTGCTATAGAACGACCGGAAAGGAAATTAGAGAGAAGGTCACAGAGAGAAGGATAGATTCTGATAGAGGGAAGTTTGGAAATCAAAGCTTTGTGCCAGACTCTATCGCAGACTTTCGATATGTCTAGCGCCACAGGAAAGACTCACCGAAACCCCGGAAAGCGGAGGACCAAGAGTCAGAGAGAAGGGAAAGGATATTACCAGTAGAACGTTCTTTACGAAAGCCATACTGGCGATCAGAGATAAGATTAGAAGAACTGAGATGTTTCAAAATCTTCCTGTTAAGGATAGATTCGAAAACTTTAGAAAGAACGGAGGTTAAGGAAATTGGACAGTAGTTAGAAGGTTTAAAAGGGTCCCTCTTCTTCGTCACAGGTTAAATGAGCGCACGTTTCCAGCAAGAAGGGAAGGTCGAAGTAGAAAGGCAAAGACGAAATAGTTTACCAAGGCAGGGTGCAAGCTCAGAAGCACAAGTTTTGAGAACATCAGGAGGAATACCATTAGGACCAAACACCTTCTTAGTGTTAAGCTGAGAGAGTAGAAATGACATCTTTAGAAGAAATTATATTAGGCATAAATGAGTTGGAGGGGGTTGAAGAAGGAGGAATAGCCCAGGAATCGTCTAAGGTAGAGTTAGAAGCAAAGTTTGAGCGAAGAGTTCAGCTTTAGTAGAAGGTAAAATGGCAGTTGTGCCATCAGAAGAAACTATAGGAGGGAAATAGGAAGAAGCAAATTTAGAGTTGACCTTTTTTGCGAAATGCCAGAAATGGCGAGAGGAAGAGGAACCAGAAAGATTGTTGCATTTGCGGAGGAGAAAAGAGTTTTTGGTATCTCGAAGAATAGATTTTGTACGATTCCGGGATTAAATATAAGCTGCATGAGTTTCAAGGATTTGAAGACGACGGGAATCTCTGAAGGCAGCATCCCTACGGCGGATATCGCGAGAACAAGTAGAGTTAAACCAAGGTTTGTTAGGTTTAGTAAAAGGGAAAGAATATGGAATGTACGCCTCCATGCCTGAGAGAATTACCTCGGTTATGCGATCAGCACACTCCGAGGGACCTCTCCCACGAAAGCAATAATCATTCCATAGGAAATCAGAGAAGTACAACCGCAAGTCAGACCAGTTAGCAGCACCGAAGTGCCACAAACGTCTCCTCGCCGAAGGCGGGGATCATTCTTGTGGAAGACTTGAAGAGACAGAACAAGATACGGAGATAAGAAGGTGATCGGATGAACCCAGAGGAGGAAAGAGTTTAACAGTATGAGGAGAAGGATAAGAGGTTAAGAAAAGATCAAGTACGTTGGGTTCATCAACAAGGCGATCAGGGATACGGGTAGGGAGATGCACCAACTGCTCAAGGTTGTTCTGGATAGAAAGGTTGTAGGCGAGTTCACCGGCTGGATCATGAAAACTAGATGAAAGCCATTGGCGGTGGTGAACATTGAAATCACCTAAAATGATGATTTCGGAGAAGGAGAAGAAAGAATGTGCTCTATTTTGGAGTTTAAATAGCCGAAGAATTTTTAAAGTCAGTAGAATTAGGAGATTAATAGACGGAACAATAAATGTTGTAGTAGAATTGCAAGAGAGCTTAAGCCATAAGGTAAAGAATTCAGGAGACTCCAAATTAGAGACACGAGAGCAAATAATATCATTGAGCACATATGCGCAACAACCGCCTTTGGCTTAAAATTGAGGATAGAGACAGTAGGAGGTAGCATTATAAGGTTTGCTGTCAGCACATTCAAGCACCTGAGTTTCGGTTAGAAACAAGAGATGAGGTTTAGAAGAAGAGAGATCTTGTTCGACAAAGGGGAAAATAGAAAAAAGCAGAAATTAATGAAAAAAAGAAAACCGTGCACCGGACGCCGTGTCATGGCGTCACCATCCCCATCATCGGAGGCTGCCAACTCCCAAGTGATGATGGGGTGAGGAGTGGATATATATATACTATATATATATATATATATATATATATATATATATATATATATATATATATATATATATATATATATATATATATATATATATATATATATATATATATATATATATATATATATATATATTCCTCTGTGAGAGGTGAAGAGTTGATAAGTGGAAAATTGATAGGTTCCACCCTTTCGAGGAGAGATGAATCAATGGAATTCTCCCAGATGTATGATATATGCTCCTTACAATGACAAACGACGATTCCGCAAAGAACATGGAGCTGAGGTAGTGTAAAAACGTTCTGTTGATTTCACAGAAAACTCAATTTCTTAGAAACTTGATAAGTAAGGAAGAAAATATGATCCTTCCAAGAATTATCATTGAAAACAGTCATGTTTCCTCTGACCTACTTAGATACGTGAGTAAGATCGGATGTCAGATGCCTCAAGGTCACTATTCTAGTATCAGCTACTGTTGTTGAACATGCCGTCTTTCAAAATGAAAAGAGTAACGAAGTGTGGATATATATATATATATATATATATATATATATATATATATATATATATATATATATATATATATATATATATATATATATATATATATATATATATATATATGTACGGGGGAGGATGTAGCGCAGTCCGAAGCGAGGAATGTAGACCGCACTGGGCTTAACACGAGGGGTGAAAGGGTGTGCTAGACCATTCCGTTTCACTCAGTTGCCCTTTGGTTCGTTCCTTTCCGCGTTTCATCTTCTCAGATGGTCTCTAGTGTACCCTTGACTCATATTGGATTGAATGCTCCCACAACCTTTCCCTTCTTCACATGTATCCTACAAATTTAGAAGCGCTTACTCTTACATTACCTGTTAAGTAAATAAATAATGGCGAAACATAAATCTGCCTCGGAGAATTCAAGAGGGGTGAATACCAAATATAGCCCCTCATCCACTCATTCCTCCATTACCACTTAGGAGTTGGTGGCCTCCGATGATGAGGTCGGGTTGGTGCCACCAAGACCTTGTTGCCGACTTGCCCTGTTGCACGGTCTTCTGTTTTCATTAATTTATGCAGCATTCGTTTCCTTTTGTCTAATCTCCACTTTGTTGAACACCACCTCTCCTCCTCTAGACTTCATCTTTTGTTCTTAACTGAAACTCAGGTGTCTGAGGGCTCTGACAGCAAACCCTACTCTGTTTCCTCCTACTGTCTCTATCCTCAATTTTCAGCTAAAGGCGGATGTGGTCTGTTCTCGTGTCTCTAATTTGGAGTCTTTTGAATTCTCTAATTTATGGCTTAAACTTTCTTGCAACTCTACAACTAAGTTTATTTGTTCTGTCTACTTACCTCCTAATTCTACAGACTATAAAAAATTCTTCGACTACCTTAACTTCAAAATAGAACACATTCTTTCTTCTTCTCTTTTCTTCGAAATTTTCATTTCATGGGATTTCAATGGCTTTCATCTAGTTCTCATAATCCACCTGGTGAACTGGTCTACCAATTTTTTATGCAGAATAAACTTTAGTAGTTGGTGCATCCCTGACCGTCTTGGTGATGAACCCAACAAACTTGATCTTTTCCTAACTTCTTATCTTTCTCCTTACATGTTAAACTCTTTCCACCTCTAGGTTCATCCGATCACCTTCTTATCTCTGTATCTTGTCTGTCTCTTTAAGTCTTCCGCAAGAACGGTCCCAGCCTTCGGCGAGGAGACGTTTCTGGCATTTCGGTGCCACCAACTGAACTGACTTGTGGTTGTACGTTTTTGATTTCCCATGAAATGATTACTGTTTCCGTGGGAGGGGTCCCTCGGAGTGTGCAGAGCGCATAACCGAGGTGATTCTCTCTTGCATGGAGGCAGACGTACATTCCATATTCTTTCCCTTCTACTAAACCTAACAAACCTTGGTTTAACTCTACTTGCTCTAGTGCTCTCCGTCGCAAGGATGCTGCATTCAGAGATTAGCGTCGTCTTCAAACTAAAGAAACTCATGCAACTTATATTTCATCCCGGAGTCGTGTAAAATCTATTCTTCGAGATACTAAAAGCTCTTTTCTCCGCCGCAAATGCAATAATCTTTCTGGTTCCTCTTCTTCTCGCCCTTTTTGGCATTTTGCCAAAAATGTCAACTCTATCCTCTTTCCCTCCTCTAGTTTCTTCTGACGGTTCAACTGCCGTTTTGCCTTCCTCTAAAGCTGAACTCTTCGCTCAAACATTTACCTCCAATTCAACCTTAGACGATTCCTTCAATCCCCTCCAACTCATTTATGCCTAAAATTGCATTTTCTTTTAAAGATGTCATTTTTGCTCTCTCTGAGCTTAATACTAAGAAGGTATACGGTCCAGATGGCATCCCTCTTGTGGTTCTCAAAACCTTTGCTTCTGAGGTTGTATTCTGCCTTGGTAAACTTTTTCGTCTATGTCTTTCTACTTCAACCTTCCCTTCTTGCTGGAAACGTGCGCTCATTCAGCCTGTGCCGAAGAAAGGGAACCGTTCTCAACCATCTAACTACCGTTCAATTTCTTTAACCTCCGTTCTTTCTAAAGTTTTCGAATCTATCCTTAACAGGAAGATTTGGAAACATCTCAATTCTTCGAATCTTACCTCTGATCGCCAGTTTGGCTTTCGTAAGAAACACTCCACTGGTGATCTTCTCTCTCTTCTCTCTGACTCTTGCTCTTTCGCATTTCGGTGAATCTTTTGCTGTCGAGCTTTACATTTTTAAAGCTTTCGATAGAGTCAAGTACAAAGCTTTGATTTCCAAACTTCCCTCTTTCGGAATCTATCCTTCTCTCCTTGGCCTTCTCTTTGATTTCCTTTCTGGTCGTTCTATATCAGCATTTGTAGACGGTCATAACACGGCCACCATTCACCCTATAAATCTATTAATAGTGAAGTTCCTCAAGGATCTGTCCTATACCAAAACTTTTTCTGTTTTTCATTAATGACCTTCTCTCTACTACTTCATCTCCTATCCATTAATATGCTAATGACTCCACCCTTCATTACTCTTTTCATTTTGAAAGGAGCCCCTCCCAACAACAACTACTAGACGCAAAGAGGGGGGCCTTGGAGCAACTAATCTCTGATATATCTCCCATTTTAAATTGGGGCAAAGAAAACATGGTCGTTTTCAATGTCTCAAAAAATCAATTTCTCCATCTCTCTATAGACACAATCTTCCACACAATTATGATATCTTCTTTGAAAACATACATCTTAAACCTTCATCTCTCCCAAATATTCTTGGTGTTTCTTTTTCTCATGATCTTTCTTGGAAAGATCACATTATTTCTCTTTCCAAACAAGCTTCTAAGAAATTGGGTGTTCTGAGCCGCCTACAGCATTTTTTTACTCCACCCCAGTTTCTTGCTTTGTATAGGGGTGTTGTCCGCCAATGTATGGAGTACGCCTCACACATCTGGGGTGATTCCACTCATACAACTCTCCTAGAAAAGGTAGAGTCTAGGGCTTTTCTCCTTATCGACTCTCTTGCTCTCATTAATTTTCTCCAATCTCTTTCTGCCCGTCGAATTGTTGCGTCAATCTCTCTCTCTATACTATCGCTATTACAATGGACATTGCTCTTCAGAACTGTTTCGTCGCATACTTCCTCCATTGAGAAGGACTCGTGCGACTAGTCTTTTTACACAGTCTCATCCTTTCTCTATCTAACTCTCTGACCCAAGACTTATCAGCTATGCTCAATCTTACATATACTCTACTGGTAAAGTCTGGAACACACTTCCTTCATCTATTTTCCCAACTTCCTATGACCTATACACCTTCAAAAGACGTGTATCAGGTCATGTCGGCCTTTAATTTGACCAGGTTCCCAACTTTCCCCCTAGCTCTGATGGAAATTTTGTTAGGTCTCTGGCCTTTGCCCACCAGAATATATATATATATATATATATATATATATATATATATATATATATATATATATATATATATATATATATATATATATATATATATATATATATATATATATATATATATATATATATATATATATATATATATATATATATATATATATATATATATATATATATATATATATATATATATATATATATATATATATATATATATATATATTATATATATATATATATATATATATATATATATATTATATATATATATTTTATTTCTTTTATAGGGGGAGGACGTAGCTCCGTCCGAAACGATGAAGTACCTCCCACTGGTCTTAACACGAGGGGTGATAGAGTGGGCTAGACCATTCCGTTGCTCTTTGGTTCGTTCCTTTTCGCGTTTAATCTTCTCAGAGGGTCCCTAGTGTGCCCTTAACTCACATTGGAGTTTCTTTACCCCCACAACCTTCCCTTTTCTTTATTTGTGTCCTACAAATTTACAAGCACGTACGCATACGTTACCTTTTAAAAGAATAAAATTTCAGAATTGTGAAACGTCAAACTGCCTCTGAGAATTCAAAGGGGCTGATTCCAAATATAGCCTTTCATCCACCCCTTTCCCCATCACAACTGAAACCCAGGTATCTGAGTGCTCTGACAACAAACCCTACTCTGTTTCCTCCTACTGTCTCTATCCTTAAATTTCAGCAAAAGACGGATGTTGCTCATATGTGCGCAACGATGTCTGTTCTCGTGTACCTAATTTGAAGTCTTCTGAATTCACTAGTTTATAGCTTAAACTTTTAGCTTAAACAACTAAAGTCATTTTGTTCTGGGCAAAGGCAGGAGGACTACCAAATTACCACCAGAGTTCGGGAGCAATCCAGAAGTCGGGTAAAGTTAAAAAGCTGATATGTCCAGATACACGGCGTTTAAAGTTGCGTAATTCATAGGAAATTGAGAAAATAAATGAAGGGAGTGTGTTCCAGATTTTACCAGTAGAATACATGCAAGATTGAGCATAGCGGTTTGGTCTAGGGTCGGAGAGTTGAACACAGAAAGGATGATACTGTGTAGAAAGGCGTGTCGCACGAGCTCTTCTCACTGGAGGAGGTATGCGAAGGGAGAGTTCAGAAGAGCAGTGTTCATTAATAGCGATAGTATAGAAAGAGTGATACAACATTTCGACGGGCAGAAAGAGATTGGAGAGAATTAGTGAGAACAGGAGAGCTGTATGAGTGGAACCACCCCACATGTATGACGCATACTCCATACAGGGGCGGAGAACATATATACATATATACAATACAGAGCAAGCAACTGGGGTTGACTGAAGAAATGCTGCAGGTGCCTCAGAACACCCAACCTCTTAGAAGCTTGTTTAGAAAGAGAAATAATGTGATCTTTCCAAGAAAAATCACAAGAAAAAGAAACACCAAGAATTTTAAGGAGAGATGAAAGTTTGAGTTGTGCGTTTTCGAAGAAGATATAGTTATATGGAAGATTGTGTCGAGTAGAAACATGGAGAAATTTACTTTTTGAGGCATTAAAAACAACCATGTTTTCTCTGCCCCAATTTGAAATACGTGAAAGATCAGAGGTCAGTTGTTCCAAGGCTACCCTCCTTACATCTATTAACTGCTGTTGGAAGGGGATTTTCAAATTGAAAGGAATAATGCAGAGTGGAGTCATCGGCATAGGAGTAAATAGGAGATGAAGTAACAGATAGAAGGTCATTAATGAAAAACGTAAAAAGTGTTAGGGATAGGACAGAACCTTGAGGAACAACGCTATTAATAGATTTAAAAGATGAACAGTGGCCGGCTACAAAAGCTGCTATAGAACGACCAAAATGAAATCAGAGAGATCACAGAGAGAAGGGCAGATACTGAAAGAGGAAAGTTTGGAAATCAAAACTTTGTACCAGACTCTATCGAAAGCTTTCGATAGGTCCAGCGCGATAGCAAAAGATTCACCGAAATGCCGAATAGCGGAAGACCAAGTGTCAGATTGGAGGGAAAGAAGGTCACCAGTAGAGAGTATATATATATATAATATATATATATATATATATATATATATATATATATATATATATATATATATATATATATATATATATATATATATATATATATATATATATATCATCATCATCATCATTACCGTCCAGCCTGGTAGGCTGATACCTGTCAGGTGCTACTCCTCCAGAATCTTGTTAGGTCCTGTGTGAGGAGCAGCCTTGGTTACTTGAGCAGCTTCAATTTTACGTAGCCGGCTTGCTGGGCCTGTCGCTACAACTTCCCATTGTTTCCTATGAGAGAAATTCTATGGGAAGAAATTTGAAACAGTTGAGGAGGTTTCTAACCCCTCTCAGCTGCTGAAAAGAAGCCCTCTTCTAGGGTAAAGATGTGGATGTCCGCAATGAAACTCAATCTCTTCAGAATAGATTTTAAGTTGTATTGGCCTAAATCTTGCAGTGTTAATTTGAATAGTTTAATTTTGAATTATAAAAGGAATAGACTTGAACTACTTTTAAACTTCACACCAACTTATCTTCAAATTTAATAATTTTTAATATTTTGTGGTTTTAAAATCATATTTTTTTCCCAAATGCAAATTTGTTTTGTTATATGTTTCTAAATTTTTTCACTGACTTAAGATCTCTTCTTTACAAACTCCTCTTAAGCAAATTTTCTATTATTCTTTGAATCCTGATGACAACAAACTCTCCTCATTTTTATTTTTCTTCTCTTTCCAATAATTTCTTCTGGTTTCTTCTCTTCCATTCTGATTTCATTGCAACATGCTCGAACAACATCCAGATCAATAATATATATATTATATATATATATATATATATATATATATATATATATATATATATATATATATATATATATATATATATATATATATATATATATATATATATATATATATATATATATATATATATATATATTTCAATCGTATCCCTAAAATAAAGAGACGGAAATCAGCTTAAAAATATGTTGAACGCCGAATTAAAACATTAAAAAGTAAGACACTAAAAAAAGAAACAAGAATATTAAGTAAAATAATAAGTTAATTATAGATTAAAAAGCGCGAGCTTTCGATCTCAATCATCCTGAGATCTTCCTCAAGCTAGATGAATGAACAAAAAAATTTTTTTTTGTTCATTAATTTAGCTTGAGGAGGATCTCCGGATAATTGAGATTGAAAGCTCTCGCTTTTTAATTTATAATTATCTTATTATTTTACTTAATATTCTTCTTTCTTTTTTTAGTGTCTTACTTTTTAATGTTTTAATTCGGTGTTCAACATATTTTTAAGCTGATTTCCGTCTCTTTATTTTTTGGATACGATTGATATAAAAATTTTGTTAGTGGTAGTTTTAGCAAAATATATATATTATATATATATATATATATATATATATATATATATATATATATATATATATATATATATATATATATATATATATATATATATATATATATATATATATATATATATATATATAGTGGTAGAGGAAATGAAAGTGGGGGCCTAAGGGAAGTATGAAGGAAAGGGAAAATTTCAAATGAAATATATGTAAGAATGTTTGAGTGTATGTGTTTGCTTTCTGCAATGTATAAGTGTGAAACATGGATGATAAATGTCAGGGCGAGGAAAAGTTTGAATGTGCTTGAGATGAAGGGATTAGAGCGATATGTAGTTTGAGAAAGGTTGGTAAGATTATAAACGAAAGTATAAGGGAGATGTGTGGATGGAGGAGGAGTGTAGTAGAAAGTGTGGAGGATGGTATGCTAAGATGGTTTGGGCATGTGTGTAGAATGAATGAGGACTGGATGGAAGACAGGGTATTTAGGTCCGAGGCAGAAGGGTGCATGTTGAGAGGAATACCAAAATGGAGATAGGGATGGGGTGAGGAAAATTTTGGGTGAAAGGAATTTGAGATTAGAAGAGGGTAGTAGACTTGCGGAGGACAGAGTGAGGTAAAGGGTAATGGTGAAAGGGTATGAAAGGTAGGGGTGTGCATGTTTGTAAGAGAATTGTAGTGAGTACCTCCCCACGAGAGGGGAAATGTATTAGTGAAATAATTAAATAAATAAATATATATATATATATATATATATATATTATATATATATATATATATATATATATATATATATATATATTATATATATATATATATATATATATATATATATATATATATATATATATATAATATATATTACATATTGAAAATATTTACTGCTTAATATGAGGAGCGAAATTTTCATCATTATTATATAAGACAGCTGCATATTAGTATATTTTATAATTTCTTTAAATTTATCTGAAAAAAAGAAAAGAAAATGCAAAAATTAAAAATAATAAAAAAGAATAAATTTTTATTATTATACAACAATCTATTAATTTAATATAACTTATACTCAGTATTGGTATGGTATGGAAAGGAGAGAGAAATATTCTGGGAGAGTCTGACTAAGTGTGTGGGAAGTTTGATAATATTGATCATATGCTCGTATGTTTGTTAGAGCGACTTCAATGCGAGGATGGGAAATAGAAGTGTGAATAGGTTAGTAAGACCATTTGGAGTAGAATGGAACCGTTTTGATTGAAATGTGTGGAGCAAGGAGTTTGATGATAGGAAATACATGGTTTATAAAACAAGACATTCAAAAGTAGGGTTGGGTGAGTGGGCTGAATGGGGAAATGAGGCTTTTTGAATTATGTGTGTGTGAGAGACGTGAAGGGAAAAGCAGGTTGTTAGATGTTAATGTATTAAGGGGAGATGCGATAGGTATATCAGACCATTATTTAGTAGAGGTGAGGATTAAAGTTGAAAGGAGTTGGGAGAGAGTGAAAGTGAAGAATATGGTGGTAGAGGTGGTGCTAGTAGAATGGCTGGAAGGAGAGGAGGAGAGAGGAGACAACATAAGGGGACTAAGGGAGAACTCTTGGAAAGTAATGGGGAGTGAGGGGAAGGGATGGAAGAGAAATGGAGTATATTGAAGAGAGAGTTAGTGGAGGCTGAGAGAAGAGTGTTATGAATGAAGAAAACAGAAAATGTTAGACAGAATGGGAGTGATTGGTGAAATGAAGTATTGGTGAATGTGGTGAAAAGAAAGAAGATGACTATAACTGGTATTTGGGAACAAAGGAGGCTATCGATTGGGAAAGGTATATAGAGAGGTGTAGGCAGGTAAAGAGAAAAATTAAGAGGGCAAAAAGAAGATAAGTAGGGTAGAAAGCTAGCAGAAAATTTTAAGGAGAGAAATAAAAATGTTTTGGAAGGAGGTAAATAGGGTAAGGAAAAGGACTGAAGGGAGAAGATAAGGAGTTAATACAAGGTGAGAAAGACGTAGGAGAGAGATCGAGAAGGGACTTTAGTGAATTATTAAACGGGGAGAGAGAATGGAGAAGTGTGAGAGGTGGGAAATAATAGAAAGGTAGTGACTAGGGAAGAGGACAGGAATATAAGCAGGGAGGAGGTTTAAGTAGTGGTAGGAAAAGTAAAGAAAGAAATATCGACAGGTATGGACGGTGTAAATGGAAATTAAAAGGGAGGGAGCTGAACAGGTGGTTGACTGGTTGCATAGAATGCTTAATGTGTATTGAGGAGAAGGGAGAGTGCCTCAGGAGTGGCCGGATGCTTGCGTTGTGCGTGTGAACATAAAAAAGGGAAAAGATTGTTTGTAATAGTTACAGGGAGAGAAATATGCTGAGTGTAGTAGGGAAGACTTATAGGAGAGTATTAATAACAAAAATGAAAGAATTGACAAGAGAGGAGGTGGGTGAGAAACTAGGGGTTTCTAGAGAGGGTAGGGAATGTGTGAACTAGGTGTTCACACTAAGAATGATCAGTGAGAAATTACGTGAAAAAGATAATGTGAGGTGTGCATGTTTTATGGATTTAGAAAAGGCATGTAATAAACTAAATAGGAAGAAGTTGTTTGCGATAAAAATTAAAATGAGAGTGAGCAGAAAATTATTGAAAGGGATCAAGATTTTTTATGAGGAGTGTAGATCGAGTGTGAGAGTGAAGAGGGAGCTTATGGATTGGTTAAGCGTAGGAGTGAGACTGAGGCAGGGGTGTGTAATGTCGTAGTGGTTGTTTAGTCTGTTGATGAATGGTGTAGTTAGGGGAATAGAGTGGAAATGTTGAGAAGAGTGAAGGGTGAATGGAAGATAAATATTTTGCTGTTTGCAGATGATGTGGTGCTGGTGACGGAGTCTGGGGAAAAGTTGAGATGATTGGTAAGAGAGTTCGTGAGGAAATCCGAGAACATGGGATTGAAAGTAAATCCAGCAAAAAGTAAAGTTATCAGGATTGGTGTTGGGATGAGGAAGTAAGGGGAGAGGAATGGAAGGTGAAGTAGTGGCGGGCGAGAAATTTGAGGAGGTGGAAGAGTTAAATTTCTGGGAATTCTCGTGGAAGACAAAGGGGGGAATGGGAAATAAAATAAAGAATCGAGTGGCAAATGGAGTAAAAGTGATGGAGGGGGGAGGATTAAGGGAAGTATTGAAGAAGGAAAGAATATCAAAGGAAATAATGGTAAGAATGTTTAGAGAACGAATTAGCCATCTGTAATCTATGGGTGTGAAACATAGAGGATGAATGATCAGGGTTTGAGAAGGGTAGATAGGATTAGAAACGAAATAATGAGGAAGATGTGCGGATGGAGGAGAGGGATGGTGGATAGAGCCGAGAGAATGTACTAAGATGGTTTGAACATACATGTAGAATGAATGAGGACAGAATGGTGGGCAGAGTACTTATATCAGAGATGGAAAGGGGAAGGGAGAGGGGAAGGCCAAAGTGATATAGATGGATGAGGCGAGTGAGATTTTGGGAGGAAAGAGTTTGAGTTTAGACGAGGGTAAGATACTTGCAGGGAACTGAGTGATGTAGAGGGCGGTGGTGAGGGAGGATAAGAGGTAAGGTGTGTGGGTTTGTGAGTGAATTATGGCGAGCACCATCCTATTTGAATGAGAAGCGCGAAAAGTGATATATATATATATATATATATATATATATATATATATATATATATATATATATATATATATATATATATATATATATATATATATATATATATATATATATATATATATATATATATATATATATATATATATATATATATATATATATATATATATATATATATATATATATATATATATATATATATATATATATATATATATATATATATATATATATATATATATATATATATATATATATATATATATATATATAATATATATATATATATATATATATATATATATATATATATATATATATATATATATATATATATTCTTTTTAGAACCACTAACTCAACTCTTGAATCAAAACAATTTTGAAACTTTTAAAGTCTGCTATTCCGCCGGGATTCGAACCTTGGTCTCTTGGATCATAAGCAAGAGTGTTATCTCCTGCGCCAAGACGGTACAAAAGTGATATCACTCTGGGAAATCTCATGAAATACTATTATGCTAAAGTCCCAACGGACCTCACCCTACTGCACCATGACACGGAGACAACGAGACCAGTTCTATACCTCTTTAGTTAAATATCATCTTTTTAGAACCACTAACTCAACTCGTGGTTCGAAACATATTGAAACTCTTAAAGTCTCTTGCTTACGATCCAAGAGACGAGGATTCGAATCCCGGCGGTCTAGCTGACTTCAAGAGTTTCAATATTGTTTCGAACCCCGAGTTGAGTTAGTGGTTCTATAAAGATGGTATTTAACTAGTCTGCGAGAAAGAGGGATATAACTGGCCTCGTTGTCCCCGTGTCATGGTGTGGTCGGGTGGGGTCCGTTGGGAGTTTAGTATGAGAGTATTTCATGAGACTTCCCAGCTTGATATCACTTTTGTATCGTCTTGGCTCAGGGGATAACACTCTTGCTTACGGTTCAAGAGACCAGGGTTTGAGTCCCGGTGGTATAGCAGACTTTAAGAGTTTCAATATATATATATGCATATATATATATATATATATATATATATATATATATATATAGATATATATATATATATATATATATATATATATATATATATATATATATATATATATAGGTGAGGTAATGGGAAAAGAGGTAAAGAGAGCAGAGGGGAAAATAATACAGGTAGAAAGTTATGTTAGGGTAAGATTGGTAGAGTACTTTAGTAGGTTGTTGAATGTGAATAAGGTGAGGAAAGAAGCTTAGGTCGTTTAGAGGGAAGGTGGAGGAATTGTGGGAGAGAATGAATTGGGGTTCCCTAAGAAGAAATTGGTAAAACATTAAGGAAAGTGAAGAAGGGTAAACCGACAGGAATGAATGGGATAAGTGGAGAGATGTTGGTCGAAGGGGGGGGGGAGGGGGTGAGTGTGCTAGAATGGTTCGCAAGATTGCCTGATTTATGCTAGATAAAGGGAAAGGTACATCAAGAATGGCATGATATAGTTCCTTTGTATAAAGGAATGGGAGTTAAACTTGAGTGTGGGAGTTACAGGTGGATAAGTTTGCTTAGCGTAGAGGGAAAATTTGTATGATAGCATTCTGTTGGGAAGGATAGGGGTCGATGAATTGAAAAGTGAGGAACTGGGTCTTTTTTAGAGAAGGAAAGGGGTGTATGGATCAGGTTTTTACTTTAAGAAAGACTGAGTAGAAAAACAGAGATAAAGGGAAGATATGTTTATGTGTTTTATGGATCTGAAAAAAGCTTACGATAGGTAGACAGGAGTAAACTATGGGAGGTTTTGAGGTAGAATGAAATTCAAAAGAAGGTACTGGATGGTAATTAAACATTTTATAGGAATAGTAGAGCTTGTGTGAGAGTAAATAGAATGGAAACCGAGTTTTTATTCTAAATAATGGATTGAGGCAGAGTTGTGTAATGTTTACGGGGTTGTTTAATTAATGACAAAGTTTTGAGAGTGATGGAAAGGGAAGGCAGAGGAGTGAGAATGAGGGAGCAACAGGGTGTGTGGATTGTGAATGTGTTATTTGTATGCAGATGATGTTGAACTTTTGACGGAGACACCGAGGATTAGTAGGTATTGGTGGAAGAGCTTGCAAGAGGTTGTGACGAGCTGGGTTTAAGAGTGAATGCCGGTAAAAGTAAAGTGTTATGGATGAAAAATGAGGAAAGAGGGGAGAGAGGTGTGGGTGGGGGAGATGCAATGCAAATTAAAGTGGGAAGGGGGAGATTGGAGTGGGTTAATTCATTTAAAAATCTGTGGGTGAATTTTGGAGGGGTAGATATGGTAGTGTGGACAATAAAGTAGGGCATATAATAAGATATTTGAGTGACATTTGGAGAAGAGGAAGTTTGTCAAGAGAGGTGAAGATGAAAATGTTTGCGGGATGTTTTACCGGTGGGTTTGTATAGGAGCGAGATATGGAGGTTGAATGCGATGGAGGGAAAAAAGGTTGAGGTTATTTAAATGAAAGGTTTGAGAGCGGTATGTGGTGTAGGTAGAAGGGATAGAGTTAGGAATGTTAGAATAAGGGAGATGAGTGGTTGGAGAAGGAGTATGTTTGGTAGAGCTGGTTGGTGTTTGTATCAGAAGTAATGAGTGTAAGAGATAGGGGAGACTGAGGGGAGGTTGGATGAGTGGGGTCAGGAGTTATTGATGGACAGAG
Source organism: Armadillidium nasatum (assembly GCA_009176605.1). NCBI lineage: Eukaryota > Metazoa > Arthropoda > Malacostraca > Isopoda > Armadillidiidae > Armadillidium > Armadillidium nasatum. The sequence goes on from SEYY01001236.1 coordinate 379,992, forward strand.
GGCTGAGCTGGGAAGAGGGTGTGCAGTTAACGTAAGATAGGACTGAGTAGAAAAACGATTGTTGAAGGAGTGTGTTGGGGAATTGATGTGACTTTCGGTAGACACCACCTCACGATTGTGAATATATATATATACATATTATATATATATATATATATAATATATATATATATATATATATATATATATATATATATATATATATATATATATATATATATATATATATATATATATATATATATATATATATATATATATATATATATATATATATATATATATATATATATATATATATATATATATATATATATATATATATATATATATATTTATATATATATATTATATATATATATTATATATATATGCACTGTATATGAAAAGAAGACTATTAGAAAAGTCACATGATTTCTCAGAAACTAATAATGAATACAAACAAACACTCTATCATTAATTCATTTATTAATAAAGTGAATAGTATTTTTTTTAAGAATGCAAATTTGTATTCTATTTATAAGCTTATAGTGTGAATATAACTCTAAAAACTTTAAATTTAATAATATTAATAATATTAATAATATTAATAATAATATTAATAATATTAATAGGATTAATAATTATTTAAACGGATTAAAATAGTTAATGATAACTCATCTGTTTCTTCAAGTGTTGAAACTAAATCTCTGCAAAAATATCTTCATTAAATATGATCTCAAATACGAGTAACAATTTGAGAAATAAATATATATCCTTTATGCCCTTTACTTCTTTTGTTTTAGTCTTGTCATTGTCTAAACAAAAGGACTGAGTAAAAGTAATTCTTTGAACTTGCAATTACGGAACTAAAAATAGACTGCAAATCTTTTACGAGGATAATCAGTACGCAAAGCAACGACACTGAATGTAGTCTAGACAAAGTGAAGAAAGAAATCCGTTCAGAGTTATGAACACAGATGCAATTCTTTGGTGCATAGGAAAAGCACTCATTTCAAGAAAATAAAAATAAAAACATTGCTTGTATTACATCATTTTATCATTTCAAAAAAAAAAAAAAAAAATAAATAAAAGAAAAATATATATAATAATATATATAATATATATATATATATATATATATATATATATATATATATATATATATATATATATATATATATATATATATATATATATATATATATATATATATATAGCTATAAAATCTGTCTTTCTACTACTAGAGTTATAATGTGTTTCTGCTACTGCTCCCTTAATGGAACAGATTTTACAGTTCTTTTTCAATATCTTGCAACTTCTCAAGAGACTTCTTACTTCTTCCCATCTAAATGTTGAAATCCTCTATTTACTGGATTTCAAGGTACACCACACTGAATGGTTGGGCTCCTCTCATACTAGGTGGGAAGGAGGCCAGATCATTCCAGATCGTCGTCTTAACAAGTTTTTGAACACACTTGATTTTTGCTTTTGCTTCACCGCTACTCCTTCTAGATAAAAATACACCATTTTCCTTCCTATTGGTAACTCTAACCATAATCTTATAGCTCTTATTTAAAATGTATTCTCTCCAGCAGCTCCACCATGCCCTAAACGTACTTTCTGGTATTTCAACCGGGCTAATTGGCGAGCAATGCGTCGCTTTTTTTGCTAACTACCATTGAAATAAATCCTGCTTTGGCTCGGGGGATCGGTCTCTGCTGAAAAGGTGGAGGCTGTAATCGTCGATGGGATGAGCAGGTTCATTCTATCTTCAACTAAATCTTAATCTTCAACTATCTCAATTATTCTCTTCTTTAACGGGAAAGAGTCAATGCTTATCGTGAATGGAAAAACTCTCCTTCTTCTATCACTCTTGCTAATTTTCATTCAGCTCGGAATAGTTGCAGGGATGTTCTTTGACTGACCAAGCATACTTTCACTAAAAGGAAGTGCACTGACGTCTATGGTTTTTCTTCTGATAAAATTTTTTGGCCTCTTACCAAAAATATCTCAAATTACTTCTGTAAAGCTGCTTCTCTTCACATTCGCTCTAATGGTTCTGTAGCTAATAACTCCCTCTGAAAAGGCAAATCTCTTCGGCCTTCTTTTTTCATCTAATTCCACCCTGCTCAATTCTGGCACTCCTCCTCCTTCTCCTCTCATATGTCCCATGTTGAGACCTGTGATTACTCATGATCGGGTGCTTGGAATCCTGAAATCTATGAACATCAGGAAGGCCAGTGGCCAAAATGGCATTCACCCTCTTGTTCTGAGGGAATGTTCTTCCAAGTTAATGCCAGTCCTCGTTCAGCTCTACTGTCTATGCTTTAATACTAATACTTTTCCCCAGTGTTGGAAGCGAGCACATATTCAGCCAATCCTGAAAAAAGTTAGCAGCTCTGACCCTTCCAACTACCGAACTACAGCTGTCTCACTTGTGTTTTGTCTAAAATTTTTGAAACTCTCTTTAACTTTCATATATATATATATATATATAATATATATATATATATATATATATATATATATATATATATATATATATATATATATATATATTATATATATATATATATTATATATATATATATATTAATGTATTAAAATCTGTTTTTCTACTACTACAGTTATCCTGTGTTTCTGTTTCTGCTTCCCTAATGAAACAGGTTTTCCACACTTCTCTTTCTTTCAGATCATCAGTATGGCTTTCGGCGCTCGAGGTCAACTGGTGACATACTTTTCTATCTCACTGATTTATGGTCTTCTGCCCTTAGGAAGTTTTGGGAGTCTTGTGTAGTGACGCTTGACATATCTAAGGCTTTTGACCGGGTGTGGGATACATCACTGCTATCTTAGCTCTCTTCCTTTGGGTTTCACCCTTCTCTTTGCTTACTCTTGTCTAGATTTCTCTCAGATAGTTCCATTTCGTCACTTGTAGACGTAGCGACCACTTTCTCCTTTCCTATTAATTGCGGTGTTCCTCAGAGTTCTGTTTTATCTCCAACTTTATTCTTTCTTTTCTTTAACGATCTTCTCAACGGAACACTTCTAACTCTGTTCGCTCTTATGCTGATGACTCAACTCCAAATTCTTCTACTCTTTTCAAATCTGCTCCCTTTTTTGCTTCTAGAGTTGCTTCTCGTCTTCAAATTTCCGATTCATTCTTGCCAATCTGGATGGGATTTCCTGGTAGGGTCATGGCAACCTTATGAAATTCAACTATTTAAAAACTCAACTTCATCACATTTTCTAAAAATACCTCCCAACTTTCCTATCTTCTTTGATAGCTCTTCCGTCTCACCTGTAAATAACATTTACATTCTTGGTATGATCATAAAAAATAAATTTTGCTTGGAAACCACATATCACCATTATTTTATCGAAGAGGCTGGGAATACTATTCGTTGTGAGAATTTTTTTTCCTGAGCAGTTACTCCTGTTATATAAGGATCTTATTCGCCGTTGAATGGAGTACTGTTCTCACATTTGGGAGTACTCCGGTTCCTCCTCTATCCTAGATAGAGTTGAATCCGAAGCAAAAAGATTAAAAAACTGTCCTCTCTTGACCCTCTATCTCTGCGACGTGACGCTGATGCACCATCTCTTTTCTATAGGAGCTACAATGGCAGGTGCTCGAGGAAATTCACCTCTTGCAATTTACCTCCATGGCGTTACCCCTCGTTGCACAAGGAGTGCCCTGCTTTCACACTAATTTTATGTGGATGATGAAAACCCCAGGTTTGACCGTTTTGATTCCTCCTTCTATAATCTGTTTTTTTCTCTTGCACTTAAACTTCTTATCTTAAGAGCTTCCGTCTGCGTCCACCTGAGAGGTGTGCTTTAGATTCGGAGTCTGGGTGGATATTCTTCCTCTTTTCTATTTTGTATATGCTCCCTCCTTGAAAAGGGTTATAGCCGTGAGTTGTGGTGATAATATATATATATATATATATAATATATATATATATATATATATATATATATATATATATATATATATATATATATATATATATATATATATATATATATATATTTCTGTGACGAAAGGGAACGTATCCTTAACTGTATATTCATTTTTAGTTAGATTATCTAATATTGGGATAAAAAATTTTGAGAGCTTGTAATTTACCGTGACAATAGCAGATAAAATTGCACGAATGGGCCAATTAGGTTTATGAACTTTTGGAAGTTCATAAATCTAATCGGCCCATCGGCCCATTGGCCCAATTTTATCGGCTACTGGTACGGTAAATTACAAGCTCTCAAATTTTTTTTATCCCGATATTAGATAATATTATATATAATATATATATATATATATATATATATATATATATATATATATATATATATATTATATATATATATATATATATATATATATATATATATATATATATATATATATATATATCACCACAACTCACGGCTAGAGCCCTTTTCAAGGAGGGAGCAGGAGCATATACAAGAGAAATGAAGAAGAATATAAACCCAGAACTCGAATCTAACGCACGTCTCTCAACTTTGATTTCTAAACTTATTTCTTTCGGAATCTATCATTTTCTCTGATTTCCTTTCTGGTAGTTTTATTGCAGCTGTTGTAGACGACCACTGTTCTTCCTTTAAGTCTATAGATAGTGGTGTTCCTCAGGGATCTATACTATCTCCAACTCTTTTTCTACTTTTCATTAATGACCTTCTATCTATTATTTCATCACCTATACACTGCTATGCTGATGACTCCACCCTTCACTACTCCTTTTCGCTTGAAAGAAGCCCTTCTAAAACAGCATTTAATTGATGCAAGAAGTGTGACCTTGGAGCAACTGACCTCTGATCTTTCTGGTATTCCAAATTGGGGCAAAGAGAATATTGTCGTTTTCAATGCTTCAAAAATTCAATTTCTCCACCTTTCTACTCGACATAAACTTTCACAAAACTACTACATCTTCTTCGAAAACACCCAACTCAAACTTTCATATGTTCTTAATATTCTCGGAATATCTTTTTCTCGTGATCTTGCTTGGAAAGATCACATTACAACTTTCTTCTAAGAGGTTGGGTGTTCTGAAATGCCTTCGTAGGCTTGTATCTCCGGTAGTTCAGGTTACATAAAGTCGAATTAGGTTCTTTAGTTCACCACTTATCGTACACAAAGATTTTTTTTTTTTAATTTATTTTGAAATATTTTCCAATTTTCCTACCTAAAATTCAACAAGGATTTCAAAAATGTATTCTTTTTCACGTACGTTCAGTAGTTTTTTAAATATTTAACTGGTTTAAACCGAAGTCTGACATATATATATATATATATATATATATATATATATATATATATATATATATAATTATATATATATACTATATATATATACATATATATATATATATATATATATATATATATATATATATATATATATATATATATATATATATATATATATATATATATATATATATATATATATATATATATATATATATATATATATATATATATATATATATATATATATATATATATATATATATATATATATATATATATATATATATATATATATATATATATATATATATATATATATATATATATATATATATATATATATATATATACTCGACAAAATGCAATAATCCTTTTGGTTTTTCTTTTTCCTGTCCATTATGGAATTTGTCAAGCATGTCAAGACAATTTGCACCATCCAATTTTCCCTCCTAATGTTTCACCTGAAAACACCTTAACAATTCTTAACTTTTTCTCAAGCTAAACTGCTCTCAACTATTGCCTCTAATTCAACTTCTTTTCTTATTGCTTTAGCATTTTTTTAAACGTATTTTCTTGTCTATCATTAATATCAAAGTTGAAAAACATCTTACAACAGATATTATCTGTTTTCCAGTAAAAGTAAACCTTCCGAATTGAGCACTGGACAAGAGATATCTTTTTCCCTTTCTCTGAAACTGAATATTTGTTAGTTTCCTATTGTAGATAACTCCCTTTACTCAAATCTGACACATTCACCATGTTTAAGACACTCATCTCTCAATTTCAAATTTGTTTTCAAATATTTCATGTTGCTACTCTGAATTTGGTTGTGAAGTTAACAGTATCATACCTAATAAGAGTGTAATTTCGATATATATATATATATATATATATATATATATATATATATATATATATATATATATATATATATATATATATATATATATATATAATATATATATATATATATATATATTATATATATATATATATATATATATATATCTTCACATTCTTATACACGAAGTAGGCTGTTCTTTCACATTCAATAAACACTATAACAGACAACTCATCCTTTTTAAAAAAATTTTAATAATAATTTAAGAGGACATCCACAACAGTAGTCTAGGAAAAGCCTAGAGGAGTAGATTCCAATAATAGCTCCATCATCCACCCCTCCTCCCATCACCGCTTAGGTGTTGGTGCCCTTCGGTGATTTAGGGATGGTGCGACTTTGCAGCCGATTTGTCCTAGTTCACCATCTATTTTATTCATTAATTTCTGCAACATTAGCTGTTTTCAATCCAATCTCCATTTTGTAGAACGCTACTTCTCTCCTCATAGACCTCACTTCTTATGCTTGATCGAAACTCGAGTGCTTGAGCGTTCTGATAGCAAATATTTTTCTGCTTCCTCTTACTGTCTCTATTCTCAATTTTCAGTCAATGGTGGCTGCTGTGCATATGAGAGCATCTATTTTATTTGCTCTCGTATTTCTGATTTGGAGCCTTCCGGATTTTCCACCATGCCATTCTTCTACTAAATTTATTTGTTCTGTTTATTTATTTCCTAAATCTAAGGATTGTTCCTAAATTCTTTGGTCATCACAACTACAAATTAGAGCACATTCTCTCTTCTCCTTTCTCAGAAATTATCATTTTAGTTGATTTTAATGTTCACCAGTGCCAATGGTTTCTTCTAGTTCTCATCGATACAGCAGATGAAGGTGACTTCCAATTCTGCATCCAAAATAACATTGAGCAGTTGGAACATATCGTTACCCGTATTCCTGATCGCCTTGGAGATAAACCCAATGATCTAGACCCTTTCTAACTTCTAATCCTTCTCCTTATACTGTTAAACTCTTCCCTCCATCTCTCTACTCGACACAACCCTCCACACAATTATGATATTTTCGAAAACACATAAATCAAATTTTCGATCGTTCTAAATACTCTGTTTCTTTTTATCGTGATCATTCTTAGAAGGGACTCATTACTTTTCTTCCTAAACAAACTTCCAAGAAGTTGAGGAGCCTTCGTAATTTTTTCATACCACCCCCGTTGCTTGCTGTTTACAAGGGCGTTGTTCGCCCCCTGTATAGAGTAGGCCTCACACATCTGGGGTGTCTCACTCATACAACTCTCCTTGAAAAGGTGTAGTCTTAGAACAAGGAGTGCCTTGGCCTCGAATAAATTTTGAGTAAATAATATTTATAATATATATATATATATAATAATAATATATATATATATATATATATATATATATATATATATATATATATATATATATATATATATATATATATATATATATATATATAATATCCTTATACAAGTAACCTTGTTGTTTTCTCCTTTACTATATAATATTTTTAAAATTTTTCTCAATATTTTAAATGTTATGTGCAAATTTTTTTTTTTTTTTTTTTTTTTTTTTTTTATTTTTTTTTATTTTATTTTACTGATTTTTTAGTTACAAGCCTTTTGTATTAGTAAGCTTATTCGCCTAAGTAATAATTAATAAGAAAATATAGTAAATAAGTAAACATAATTAGTTAATTAGCTTAATTAATTATATAAATTAATTTTTTTAAAAGTACAAAATATTTTTTTAAAAAAATTTTAATATGAAAATGATGAAATGCGTCTGATGGAACCAATTCACTCTATTTAAATTTTAAAGAAAATACGTAAACTATATTATTATTATTTTTAAATATTTTATGGTTCTGGATTGTTATTTAATTTTTATTATTATATTATTAAGATAAATATTAAAACAAAAAATAAAAGAAAAACATTTATTTCTAGCGTTGGAATTCTCAGAACTTGAATTTTGAAGAAAAATAAAACATTACTTTCTATCATTAGAAAATAAGTAAATTGGTCCAATAAAATCAATAATTAAAAAATAATAATAATAAAATAATAATAATAATAATAATAATAATAATAATAATAATAATAATAATAATAATAATTCTGACACATCAATTCTAAAACTTTTATTTTCTTTGGTCCATTTTTTTATTCGCCTCTACAGTACTACATAATTCTATGGAACAAAATAACTACAATAAACTTTTTTGAATTAGTTTATATTTATAGATAGTAGATAGCTATATTTATTTTTTATTATTTTTAAAATAATTAAATTAATTTTGTGATTAATAAGGGTTGTTGCGTCACGGGCACGGTATTACTCGTACAACTTGTCAAAAAAAAAATAAATAAAAAAAATAAAAAATAATAAATAAATAAATAAATAAATAAATAAAAAAAAAATTTCAAATTTTAAAATTAATAAATTTTATATAACTCAACCGCCTTATTCAATAAATATCTAAAGCCAAAATTAAAAAGTAAAAAATATCGTTGGACGCAAATTAATTTTTTTAACCCAAAAAGATATTTAAATTTATATTGATTTTAGTTTATTTTTTTCTAAGTTCTCTTGTGATATTGTGAACTTGAAAATATTTAGAAAAAAAAAAAAAAGTTCAATAAAATAATTAGAAAAAAATCACGTAAAAAAATCATTTGATTTATATTATTTGATTTTATTATGAACTCTGATATATATATATATATATATATATATATATATATATATATATATATATATATATATATATATATATATATATATATATATATATATATATATATATATATATATATATATATATATATATATATATATATATATATATATATATATATATATATATATATATATATTATATATATATATATATATATATATATATATATATATATATATATATATATATATATATATATATATATATATATATATATATATATATATATATATATATATATATATATATATATATATATATATATATATATATATATATATAATGTAAGTTTATCGTACGAGTGCTTCTTATCTCACTGACTGCTTGCAAACTACTGCTTTTCAAAAGCAGAAAAGATCAGGAAATCTTTTCATCATAAAGACATTATCGTCATCATATGTCGACTCAAAGTCACGCATGAAAATAATCATGCAATATATATATATATATATATATATATATATATATATATATATATATATATATATATATATATATATATATATATATATATATATATATATATATATATATATATATATATATATATATATATTATATATATATATATATATATATATATATATATATTATATATATATATATATATATATATATATATATATATATATATATATATATATATATATATATATATATATATATTTTAAATGGTATGTGAACAAATTGAATCGAACATTGGTTTTAATGGTGATAAAGGTTTTGATGTAAATGGAATACAAGTGCTCATCGCATCAGGATAACGAGATCGATTTTTTAATGCATCGGATTCTGTTTCCCTTTTCCTTTGGCAGAAATAAAGGTGTCTTCAGTTCCAAGACAGAATTCATTCCAAAGATAACTAGTGTAAAAGCAAAACAGATTCTCTAGTTAGATCGACTCAGTACTAAAGGATATCTTTAGGAGTTGCAGATAAAAAAAAAACAAAATAAATAAAAACTGATTGACAGGATCAAAATTACCATTAGTATGATATAAGTAGTTTTTATTGCAAAAAGGACAAGTGCTGGAATCATAAATCAACAGGTTTAAAGATTGGTACAGGCGATCTGAGATATTCATAGATCAATTGTTCCTGATATTTAATAACACTTTTTTGGAGTTAAAGCAGAGAAATCTTTGGTACTCTTGAAATATTTGAGAAATCAAAATTGGGCATCAAATAGAAAAATTCTATGCAATTTTATAAAGCAATGCGTGATCAGATAATTTTTTGACGTCTTCTCATAGGTAATTGCGTACTTTTGACCCTTAACAAAACCAGTGAATTAGACCGACTATTGGAGCTCTTAACAAAACCAGTGAATTAGACAAACTGTTGGAGCTCTTAACAAAATTGGTGAATTAGACCGACTGTTGGAGATCTTAATAAAACCAGTGAATTAGACAGACTGTTGGAGCTCTGCGTTGAGATAAAGTGAATTTCTTAGAAGCTAAAGCTAATATAATGTAACCAACCGTTAAAAACAAAAATGTGTGAGTTAGATATGTAATGAAAATGCAAAGTTTTCAAAACTTTGATTATCTAATGAGATTTTATTTTTACTAAATATTACAGTATATCTGTGAGTTTTTTTCTTACATGCAGACTTAACTTTGCTGCAAGTAATTTCTGTTATTCTTTATTAAATTATAATTACAGCTTAAGCAATAATTATTTTGATTAAAGTTTAAAATGCATGTCCAAAATTCATTACAGAACCTATAAACTTGAAAAGAAGTTCTTAGAGATAAATCATCATCTTTCTCTCACTCTTATTTGTAATATCTTGGTTTTGGGCGTTGCTCAGAAAGATGAATTCACTGGTTGTACTTTTACAAATATTGAATTTTCACCTCAAATGTCCATCATCTTATGATGCTGTAGTAAGTTTTATGCAATACAAATATTTTTTTTCATTTACATAAAAAAACTTCACAAATAGGTTATTTTTTTCTTACTTCATCAATGATAATAGAAAAAGGTCTTTATATGATTTATAAAATTTTTTAATAAATACAAAGGTACGTGTTCTACAAACCACTGCCTTCCACCACCACTTTTGGATTTCTGAACCTGTAAAAATAACAATGCATGATGAAATAGATGCTTAAGAAAAGGATTTTTCTGTTATGTATATCTGCTACTTTAAAGTATTAAAACAATGAATTTTAAATATTAATAATTTAGAATTGCAACTTAAGGGAAGACAAAAGGAATCGATCCCGGAGAACTGTCAGATGGAGAAATTTATCATTCCCTAATCGAAGGTTCCCTCAGGTGATCCTGACCTTGTATTATACGGTTGCTACCCATCTCTCCGAAACTAGTAAAACATACAGACGATTGGTTGACTCCCAATCGCAGAACCACCTCTCTCTGGGAGAAAACTGTTTCCAATAATGCAAATACTTGAAAGCTGGTTCTACTTCTTCTCTTACTATATATCTGTTCATTTTTCAGCTAAAAGAAGACACTGACACAGCAATTTATGCGGATTAAGCATGAATTATATTGCATATTGTTTGATAAGTTTGTTGGTTGTCCTATTTTTAACCTACCTGTTTTGTTACATTTAGATTACAATAAAAGTAGTATATCCTGATCCTTAACAACATTGTTGGCCACCTAGTATTAAATTCCATGTGATGCTTTAACTTTGTCAGGGAGTTTACACACACACACAAACACACACACACACAAGAATTTCGAACGAAGAATTTCACCTCCAACCTAATGATCGATTACAGAAATCCACCTCTCTTAGTGGGGTTTCAACCTTGGGAACTGATCACAGAACATTTTGAGAGTTCACCTTTGATAAACTTGAGTAACAGGGAAACTCATCTTGTATACACTTTATGGAAATGTAGATGCTGGTGGAAGATTGATTCCACACTGCCAACACTGATGTGCATTTCTGAAGCAATGTTACATACTTTTATTTGCCGATTCTCAAAGATAGCTTTCTCAACTCTTTCAGTATTTGTTGGTGTGACAGTTGTCGGACGAACGTTTTTATATGGTTCATTAACAACTAAGTTTTGACCTTCACCAAACAAATGACATTTTGAGAAGCCCTTGCCAGAGAGAGCGTCTGTTCTGCAAACTGTATTTGAAATCTTAAAATTTTTGGTAGTTTCACTTTCTCTTTCAATGAGAAATTTGATTATGCACATCTGTTCCACATCAACATCTTTCTTTGCTAGAACATTTGTTTGTTTTATCGTTCTTTTTTCTTAATAATTCTCTTTGATAATTAAAGAGCTTAAAATTTTCTAAATGGATTTAAACGTTTCCTAGTTTGGATATAATAATTTTAATTTACTTATAAATATCATTCAGTATTCTTGAAGATAATTTGGAAACCTGCGCACATCATGCATTATCCCTACTAATAATCTAAAACGCTTGACTTGTGCTTCATCACTACTCTTTTTAATTATAATCGTTATGATTACACCATTTTGTCTCCTTTCGGCTACTCTAACCAAAGTCTTGTAGCTCTAAAATATAACATTTTCTCTCTAGCAATGCACTTTTTGGTTCTTCAGTCGGGTTAATTGGGGTATTGAGTCATTTCGTCGCTAACTATTCTTGGAATGAATCTTGTTTTGACACTTTAAGGTCTGCTGAAAAAGTGGAAGCAGTAATCGCTGGTGGAATGAGTAGGTTCATTCCCCCTTCAACTACAACTTTGTCCCATCAAAATTCATGGTTCAATGGCAGCTACTCTCGTGTCATTTAGGAGAGAGATAAGAGGTATTTATTGTTCGTAGAGAAACTTGTTCTCCTACCACTTTTCATTCTGCTCTGATATTATTCCAAGGTCCAAGTGTACTTTCATTAAAAGTATGCGTACCGACCTCCTTACTTTTCCTATTGATAAAATTTTTGACCTTCTGCAAAAAAAAAATATCTAAGCAACTTTTTCAAATTTTCTTTTCCTCTTCTTATTCACTCAGATGGATCAATATCTAACACTCCAGCTGAAAAGAATTGTCTCTGACCTTTCTGAAAATCTCGGAAAGTTCCTAAAGCTATAGACCTAGATGGTATTCTACCAAGTGTTAGAGGGAGTGTGCTTTCCTCCTCATTGCTCACTTTTTTTCTAGCTTCCCTTTAAAGCACTCTATATCATTACTTGCTGATGGAGCAACTTCTTGTTTCCTTATTAATTGAGGTGTTCATCAGGATTCTGTTATGTACCCACCCTATTCTATTCCTACTTTTTTTTTTATCAACGACCTCCTCAATTACACATCTAACTTTGTTCATTCATATATCGTTAACTTAACTCTCCATTCTCTCTACAAATTTAAAATCGACTCTACAATTTGCTATTTTCAATGCTTCTCGCCTTCAACTTTCAGAATCTGGAAATGATTTTTCGGTGGGGCCACAACAACCTTGATAAATTCAATTCTTTTTAAAAACTCAACTACTTCAAATATACCTCTCTAAAAAAACCTTCCAACTTTTCTTCCTCCTTTGACGGCTCTACCATCTCACCTGTGAACAGCATAAACATTCATGGCCTAATAATATATTCATTAACAATATTATTTTTGAAATCATGATATCACAGCGGTTTCTAAGGTGGTCTCAAAACAGAAGATGATTCTACTTAGGTTGTGAGTCTTGAACAGGTACTCTATAAATATAAGGGTTTTATCATCCCTTGTATGGAATTCTGTTCTCACATTTGAGGGTTGGGATGCTCTGGTT
>SEYY01001237.1:0-5000 GCA_009176605.1 Armadillidium nasatum
ACGGTATGGGCGAACGTATATGCATGTATAGATGCATTCTCTGTATGTTGGTCTGACAATTTGAAGGGATTCCAATTACTGGTAAAATCGTGAATACAAATTCGATTTTGAAATTGCTTTGATGTTTTAATTTTTAGCTTAAACTTTTTTTTTTTTTTTTTTTTTTTTTTTTTTTTTGGCTTGTGTGTGGAAAATTTTTTTTAATACATTCGCGGCATAGCATCTCATTTGATTGTTTTTCTACATCCTTATTCCTAACATTTTTATTCTTTATGCTCTTTTTAAACTATTATTATTATTATTATTATTATTATTATCATTATTACTCTTACTATCATTATTTTTTATATATTATACTACTACTACTATTATTACTATTATTATTTTTAAGCTTATCATTTGCATCATTTTAGTATTTACTTACTATAATAATAAAATTCAAAAATTTATCTAATTACTAAAGTGTGGGGCTCAATGGAAACAAATGCCTATCCCCTTAGAAGTCCCTTTTCAGTCATTTCATTACTATTATTATTAGTGACCTACTGAATAAAATTATAAAGAATTTATGAATTGTGAATTATTATTATTATTTATTTGTACTATTATGATTTTAATTATTATTATTTTTATTATTATTATTATTATTATTTATTATTATTATTATTATTATTATTATTATTATTATTATTATTATTATTATTATTATTATTATTATTATTATTATTATTATTATTATTATTATTATATGACTGGAGAAATTTCAGTTCCTTAATGTCTCTGTTCTATAAATACCTTTTTAATTAACATGATTCTAAAATTAATTTTAATCCTTTTCTATTTTCAGGGAATGTTCCCTTGGTGGATTTCGTGGTATTTCTGGACTTGGACTCATACCCTCGTGCTCGTTTGCTTCCTCTTTGCCTCAAGGTGCCATTTAGTATCTACTTTTCGTTCTGATTTTCAAGAAGATCCTTTGCCTCTAAATTTCTACAAAGGAAATTTGAAGAAGATGCCTTCTGTTGCTATGGAAAATTTGTATTATAATAGAGACTCTAATTTAAAGAATCATATTTTAAATGATTATCGGTTAAGTTTGAAGAAGAAAAGTGTTTCTTATGAGAGAGATTATCTAATTAAAAATAATCTTTATTTTCCTTTAAATAGTGATAAGTATTCTTTAGAACATTATAGAGATTCTTCCATAGAGAATTATTTACCTCATGAGAAGATTACTTCTCCATTTAAAAATGTATATTCGCCTCTATATTATATACCAAAGTATTCTTCTAGAGAAAAGAAAAAGCATAATCTATATTATAATAATGAATTTCTAGCAGACGAACCTAAAGATTTTGAACATAAGTCCCAAGTAAAAAGACCTCTAACAGATGTATCTAATAACATAATTATTAGAAGTGGTAGTCCAGGTAGTCCACATTTATCGAACCCAAAAGATATAACATCTTTTGAAGTGCCTTCCAAACAGAAGGAAATCCCCAGTACTAAATTGATTGAATCAGAGTTCATTAAAAGTGAAGAAATATCGAAAGGAAAACGGACTCCTTACGTGAGGAAAGTTTCCCGTATTTATACCACGAATAAAGATAAACAGAAAACCACTTCTAGTACTAAAAAAGTTATGAAAACTTTAATTACAACTCCGAAAAGAATTATTGGATCGCTGCAAGGAATGGGAGGATCAGCTGTTAAACCAGCTGGTCCTATAACTCAACACTTTGCTACGCAACCGGCACCTCAAACAGCTGTTGTTGGATCAACAGCAGTTCTTCCTTGCAGGTAAGCGAATAGAGAACATTTTCTAATTAATAATAATAATAATAATTAATAATAATAATAATGGTAATATGATTTATTATTATTATTATTATTATTATTATTATTATTATTATTATTATTATTATTATTATTATTATTATTATTATTATTATTATTATTATTATTATTATTATTATTATTATTATTATTATTATTATTATTATTATTTTATTATTATTGGGGCTCAAAGGAAACCGCAGTGTTTTTCCCTAGTAGCCCCTCTTCAGAGAACTGGACAGTCACAATATTATTATTATTATTACTTTTTAGTAGTATAGGACCGACTTTCAAACTTTAAACCTGTAAATGTACGATTTCCTGAATAAAGCTTTGTGAATTGTGAATTATTATTATTACTATTACTATAATTCGATTGATTTTTAAATCATCGTTTTTAATTTTTTTTTTATTATTAATTCACTTTCATAATGTATTGCCACCTCTATCTCTCAGCTTGCCAGTTTTTTAAAATTATCATCACTTCATGCTTGTAATTGAAGATTAAGTGAAAATCTCTTACAAAATTCTTTGGATCCTTTCCGTACAATCAGATTTGCTTTTGAACCCTTGTTTTCATTAAGCTTACCATTATATGACCAACACGGTAAAACTTAACCTCCTAATAACATGCAGAAAAACCGATCTAATTTTGAATCAGTACCTCAAACTAACTTCCTCGTACAAACTCTGTCATACGCCTTTTCCAACTTCATAAAAACATACATACCTCACTTTAACTTTTTTACGCAATTGCAATTTTTTCATCAATCATTCTCAGTGTGAACACCAGGTCCACACATCAGAACCATCTCTATATGCCCCTTGTTCCTCACCCACTCCCACTCTTGTCCATTCTTTCACTCTCGATACCAGAACTCTCTCATAAATCTTCCCTACGACACTCAACGAAAGTATCTTCCCATAATTCCCACCGACCATCTTATCTCCTTTATCTTTATAAATGAGCACTAACACGCATCTAGCCACTCCTGAGGCACTCTCCCCACACACATTAAACATTCTAACCAACCAGTCAACCATCTCTCTGGCTCCCAACCTTATCATCTTCCCATATATACCATCAATTTCTTCGATTTTCCCTTCTTCACCTTTCCCACAGCTACTTTCACTTCCTTCTTACTAATATCCCCCTCTTCTTCTAATAACATCTCCCCATCCTACTACCGGCGCATAAGCACACATTAATACCCAGTACTCCCTTCTTAACTTTAATCCTACCCAAACTATTCTGGTCCCCATTTTTCCTTTCCCTTTCACACAACTCCTCCACTCTCATAACAATTGTCACACCCTCCCTTTCTCTAATCCTCTCATTCACTCCTGCGTAAATTTTTGTATTTCCCAAATGACAAATCCCCTCCCTCTTCAGTTTCGTTTCGGTCAACGCTAGAATATCCATCCCTTTTTCCTCCATCACAATCCCCACTTCCTCCGTCTTTTCTTCTTTATTCACCCCTCTCACATTCAGGGTTCCCATTTTTAATACCTCTAAACCGACCTTCCTTCTAGACATCTCTTCCAAATTTATCCTCAATTCTCTATATAATATATTATATTATAATTTATATATATATATATATATATATATATATATATATATATATATATATATATATATATATATATATATATATAATATATATATATTATATATATATAAATATATATATATATTATATATATTATATTAAACTTTCTTATCTTAATTTCTTTGAACCGAATCTCTAGGGTCTAGTTACCTATTATACAGTATTTAACTTCTTTTTCAACTCTTTATGCTTGTCATTCTGGTGTATGTGGAGGGGGGGGGAAGGAGGGTTCTTTTTATAAGTTCAAAATACTTTTTTTTTTAAATAGTTTTGATGTACAAAAGGTGTTTAATTAGATTTCATCCTAAGAGATGAAGGAGATAGTTTTTATATTATATATATATATATATATATATATATATTATATATATATATATATATATATATATATATATATATATATATAATAGCAAGTGATGACGCTCTAAGTGTATTATTTATATCACTTTTAAATATACATATTAATTAGTAATTGACTTTGCAAATTAGTTTCATCGAACAACCTTTACACTGCAAAAATTGTCCTAACGAATCGTAGGAACAAGTGCAAAAATGTCACAATAAATTTTTTCAGTTATTTTCTTATTAGAAAATAAATCGATGAAGCGACTTTCTAATGCTTAAACATGTCTTTTCTCTATTGAAAAATTTTACTGTTACATTTTTACTGCTTGTCCCAAAACTATTCGTTAGGACAATTTTTGCAGTATATGTATTCAAATTTTCTAATATTTGCGAGATAATTTTGGAGTTTTTGTTAGAAAACATCTGAAAATTTGCACGATTCTAGTGACTGCCTCTCTTGAAAATAGTATAAAGGAAATTCTTCTCAGATTCTTAGTTTCTAATACTTTAAGTTATTAAAATATTGTTTATATAGGACAAAAAAGTTTTCATCCCACTCACGTACAGTTTTAATGAAGGTGACGTCAAAAAAAAATAAAAATAAAAATTTACAATATACAGTATAAATAAATTTCTCAGGTGACCATGGAAACATGCTTTACAGTAAAATATATTAAATTCAGCAGGAAAAATAGGGGATACAAGAGAACTCCACAGAACAGAGGCGGCTGGGAAAATGATGCACCACAATATGCAACAGTGGTGTTCCAAATGCCAACGTAAAGTTCAGGTGAAATTATTACACCCCATATGCATCGAAGGCGTCGTAAAGGTGGTAGCACACTATATGTCTCGAGAAGCCTGTCGCTGTCTTATCATTATATTAGGGATATTTGACGACTATAGCGTCGTAAAGATGAAAGATCTGGGAAGTTTGAATTTAAAGAACATATAGTAATATTGTAATTAACCTTTTCCAACAAAACTGAATGAGGAGAAAGAGGAAGATAAAGTAAGAAGAGGAGGAAGAGAAGAAAGAAAAGGTGGAAGAGAAAGTGGAGGAAGAGTACAAAGAGGAAGAAGAGGAGGGCTAGAAAGGAGGAAGAGAAGCAGGAGAGATGGAAGATTGCTGGAGTCATTCAAAACTGAGTTAAATAAAATAAGGAAGACCTTTTCAATACAAGAACCTGTTACATATCCAATCGG
>SEYY01001237.1:10000-35000 GCA_009176605.1 Armadillidium nasatum
TAATAACTAATAACATAATAATAATAATAATAATAATAATAACTAATAACTAATAATAATAATAATAATAATAATCATAATAATAATGAAAGATAAAGTATTGAAGCATAAATTTATTTGGCATGGAAAAGAAGAATATATTGTAAAAATAGCTTAAAACTGCAACAGTTATCTTTATATATATATATATATATATATATATATATATATATATATATATATATATATATTAATATATATATATATATATATATATATATATATATATATATATATATATATATATATATATATATATATATATATATATATATATATATATATATATATATATATATATATTAAATGGAAAATTAAATATTAAAGAAAAAAAAAGTTTAGATAGAAAAACTTCTGGTCAATAAAGGATTATTATTTCGTCGCAGTCGAGCCAAATGAAGAATAGTTTATCGCATGGTTCTAGAGGCTGGGAAACCTATAAACCAATTTTTTTTCTTTCTTCTCACGTACGACTGCAGGAATGTGAAATCTTTCTGCAGTCGACACCACCCTGTATCATGCGGGATATGGTGTATATATATATATAATATATATATATATATATATATATATATATATATATATATATATATATATATATATATATATATATATATATATATATATATATATATATATATATATATATATATATAATATATATATATTATATATATATATATTTATTATTTTCTTCTATATATTATTTAATCATATCATTTTTATTATTATCTATTATCTAAATCTCTCTCTCTCTCTCTCTCTCTCTCTCTCTCTCTCTCTCTCTCTCTCTCTCTCTCTCTCTCTCTCTCTCTCTCTCTCTCTCTCTCTCTCTCTCTCTCTCTCTCTCTCTCTCTCTCTCTCTCTCTCTCTCTCTCTCTCTCTCTCTCTCTCTCTCTCTCTCTCTCTCTCTCTCTCTCTCTCTCTCTCTCTCTCTCTCTCTCTCTCTCCTCTCTCTCTCTCTCTCTCTCTCTCTCTCTCTCTCTCTCTCTCTCTCAACATATGTATTAATAGTGCCAAAAACTGGACAAAGATAATTATTTCATAAAAGTAATCAATTATGAATTGAAATAAAAAAAATTGGCAACTATTCTGAGCAAAAATTTTATGATATCTAAATGAATTGAATTATTTCTCAGTTTTCTGTGGTTTTCTTTAGACAATTCATGAATTCACAGTTTGTTAAAACTTTTAAGATCTGCTCGAATAATAGTATTATATATATATATATATATATATATATATATATATATATATATATATATATATATATATATATATATATATATATATATATATATATATATATATATATATATATATAGTACTCATTTTTGACTGCCAAACGTGCATGTCGGCCATTGATTTGCAATTGCAAATCTAGCTCGACCAGGTCTGCCATTTTCTGCAATGTTGCAAGTCCAGGTTCCTTCCTGACTCCCTTTTGGAGTTAGAGACTCCCCCCCCCCCTAAGGTGTGTGATCCTCCTTCGGGGGGAAGTGGTGTAGCCACAGTCCCCTAATTTTTCAGCCTCTTTCCTGACTTATTTTTCAGGGTTCATCCCAACCCGGAGGGATATAGTCCCTTTCCCTTCCCTCTCCTCTCTACACCACTCTCTCACCCTTAAGGGTTGGTGGCGTAACCACTGCACCCCATTTTATAATCTTTTTCCTGGCACCTTTTTGAGAGTTCACTCCCACCCAGAGGAATGTAATCCCTCTCCATCTCCCCCTACCTTCACCCACCCCCCAATGAGGGTGGTGGTGTAGATCAGCATCCCATTTTTCTCAGACTCTTCCCTGAGCAGTTTTTGAGCATTTACCATTTCTCACGCTTCTCTGCGGTTATTTTGATGGTGTAGCCTCCAAGTTGTGTGGTCCTAGGGGGATACTACCCCTCCCATCAAGATTTCATAATTTCTCACTCTTTTTCTCGAACGAGTTTTGGATGACAGAGCTTCCTTTTTCTGTGTAGGGTTTCTGGAGGTCGGAGGTCTCTCCTG
This sequence comes from Armadillidium nasatum, assembly GCA_009176605.1. NCBI lineage: Eukaryota > Metazoa > Arthropoda > Malacostraca > Isopoda > Armadillidiidae > Armadillidium > Armadillidium nasatum. The sequence continues at coordinate 12,042 of SEYY01001237.1, forward strand.
TTCTTTCTTTCCTAGGCTTCCTTGACGTGCATGGAGGAGAGGTACAAGACGCTGCAGCTCCTTTCGTTTTTTGAATATCGGGAGTCACAAAGCCTTCTCTATTGAATGTCGGAGACATTGAACCTTGTTGTTTGAATGCCGGAGACATAGTGCCTTCTCTTCTGAATGCCCGAAGTTCTTCAGGACAAATCAGCTTACCACTCAGTAAGTACGTCATCATTTCTCAATTTTCGTCATGGTGTTTCTTTCCCATCATATTTTCACGTCGTTTTCATCGCCCCCATTTTGAATTTTGAACCACGTATTGTTTCTTATCTTCCATCTTGATCACATAGTTTCTCCTCGCCATCTATTGACCAAATGCTTCAATTACTTTCTCCAACAACATCATAATGACACATCCCAGCTGCCAATACCATTTCAATTGTAAATAATTATCAAAAACCAAATTTCAAATTTGACCGGAGAAAGATTCGAACGCAGAACCTCAGAATCCGAAATCCATGACGTTACCATTAGTCAACGAGAGCTTTCTATTGTATATATTTACATATATTATTAGGGAAAGGTTAAAGAAAGTTTGGATTCTGTTGCTGAACGGCAATAGTTTATCTATGCGTGTGCTATTGATATGAAATTAGTATGCTGAATTAAATATTTTGCTTAAAGAAGTGTATTGATGATTGTTTAACCCTGTGTTATGTATAAATCCACTTTCACTTTTCGTATAGCTCCCCTCCCCCTTATTTACATATTTGTCTGTTGTTTTGCATGTATTCATAAGCTCCTGATATGATTTACCGTCATAAATTACTATTGACGTCATCCTCTCGACCAATTACTTTACCCCATCATTCTCTCGACCAATCAGATTACTCACAAATGTAAATAAGGGGGAAGGGAGCTATACGAAAAGTGAAAGTGGATTTATACATAACACAGGGTTAAACAATCATCAATACACTTCTTTAAACAAAATATTTAATTCAGCATACTAATTTCATATAATAGCACACGCATAGATAAACTATTGCCGTTCAGCAACAGAATCCAAACTTCCTTTAACCTTCCCCTAAATAATATATGTAAATAATATATAAAATAGAAAGCTCTCGTAGCCTAATGGTAACGTTATGGATTTCGGATTCTGAAGTATTGCGTTCGAATCCTTCTCTGACCAAATTTGAATTTGGCTCTTGATGATTATTTACATTTGAAATAGTGTTGGCAACTGGGATGTGTCATACGATGATGATGTTAGAGAAAGTAATTAAAGCTTTGGTCAAAAGATGGCAAGGAGAAGGTACGTGATCAAGATGGAAGATAAGAAACAACACGTGGTTCAAAGTTCAAAATAGGGGTGATGAAAACCACCTTAATAAATAAGGATGGGGAAGAAACATGACGAAGATTGTGAAATAATGACGTCACCACTGAGCAGTAAGTTGATTGGTCCTTGAAGTTCTTTTGGTATTCAGAAGAGAAGGCGCTATGCCTCTGGCGTTCAAGCAACAAGGTTCAATGTCTCCGAGATTAAAAGAGAAGTTAGTATAGAATTTTTTAAATAAAATGGAATAATAAGATGTGCATAGTGAAATAAAATGTAACTGAAAAGAATGTAAGGTGGTTTAAAATGAAGTAAATTAATGTTGTATGAGAAATTGTGAAATCTTGATTGGGTTAATATCCCTAGGTAGTCTAGGACCACACAACTTGAAGGCTACTCCACCAAAATAACCGCACAGAAGAAGCTTGAGAAAAGGTAAATGCTTCTAAACGGGTCAGTAAAGAGGCAGAGAAAAATGAGATGGGGAGAAGAGGGAATATGCGAACTCCTAATGTGGAGGGGAGGGTAAGTTGAGAGAAGGGGGAGGGGGGAGGTAAAAGGAGTATATCCCTCCGGGTGAGGTTGAACTCTCAAAAAAGGGGGTCAGGAAAGAGGCTGGAAAAAATGGGATGCTGTACTTACGCCACCTTCCAACAAAGGGGGTTCACACTCTTCAGGGGTGGGGTTTCTAACCCCAAAATGGGGTCAGGAAGTAGCCTGGACTTGCAACAGTGAAGAAAATGGTCTCACGAAAGAGCGTGAGGTCGGCCTGGTCAAGCCAGATTTGCAATTGCAAATCAATAGCCGACATGCACTTTTGGCCGTCAAAAGCGCTAACTATATATTATAACTCTCATGCAAAGCTTTTGTAAGTACGAATATGCTTGTAATAAGTTACTGTATTTGAGTTTTGATGTACTAATGCGATAGATCTGTAATAAACATTTTGTTATTATTATTATTACTATTGTTATTATCATTATCGTTATTGTTTATAATATTATTTTTATATTATTATTATTATTATTATTATTATTATTATTATTATTATTATTATTATTATTATTATTATTAATTCTTCTTTTCCTATTTTTGGTCTTTCAATTTTTTTCTCTGCAATAAATTATCTTTTCTTTAAAACCTCATTCAATATTAAAAATTGTATTGATTTATCGGGCTTATTATTTCTTGAAATATTAGAACAGGTATATTTAAATAAAATACCTGCTATTATTTATTTAAAATAATTTTTTTTTTTATATTATATTAATAAATATATATATATATATATATATATATATATATATATATATATATATATATATATATATATATATTTATATATATAATATATATATATATATATATATATATATATATATATATATAATGTGCATGGTATAATTATAATATATGTTATTCCATAAGTAGACTCCTCTGGCTAAGCCTGGAACACACTTCCTTTCTCTATTCTTACCACTTACCACTTCATATGGCTGGGTCTACTTTCAAAAATCGCGTATAGGAACTTGATTCGGACATTATTTTGAATGTGTACATATCTCTGGTGGACTGTGAATGGGCCATCAACTTGTACTCACTATTTGAGAAAAAAAAATAACGCCCAATATAAAAGATTCATATTGTTTTTTATTATTATTTTTATTTGTGTCTTTAGTCTTTCATTTCTTACGAATCAGTATTAAATTTAACTTAGTCTTTCAGATTAGTTTCATGATCTTTCATACGTAATCAGGTAGAATCTAATGGTTATAACCATATCAGTAGTTTTGCTCTCTTCACTGCGGTTATGTACTATGCACACTCAATTAATAATCATTTCACAGGAAATCAAAGTAGTACTACAGCAAGTCCGGCCAGTTTGCGTCAGCGAAATGCAACAAACGTTTTCTACAATAGGCTGGTAGGCTTCCCTTGGAAGACATAAAGAGATAGAATGGGATAAAGAGAAAAGAAGGGGATAAGTGAAACTAGAGATGGGTAGAGTTTAGCAGTATAAGGAGAAAATTTTTGTAAATTACAAAAAAGTATACAGTGTTCGATTCATTCCCCAAGGCGATCAAGGATTCAAGTAGGAAGCTACACTGTCAGCTCAGGGTTATTTTATAAAGAAGAATAGAAAGTAATTTCTTTTGCTGCATCTTGAGAAATAAAAAGAAACATTGGTGAACATTGAAATCGCCTGAAATGATGATTTCAGAGAAAGGAGAAGAAAAGAGACTGGGCTCTATTCCTTGAGGTAAGATAGTCGAAGAATTTAGGATAGTCAGTAAAGTTGCGATCAACAAACGGAACAAATGAATTGAATCGTAGAATTGCAAGAGAGCCTAAGCCACAAGGGAGAACATTCGTATGACTACAAATTAGAGACACGATAAGAAATATCGTTGCGCACATTCGCACAACAACCACCTTTGCCTAAAAATTGATGATAAAGATAGTAAGAGGAAACGGAAAGATGTTTACTGTCGGAACGCTCAAACACCAAAATTTCGATTAAGAAGACGAGGTGAGGTCCAAAAGAAAAGAAGCTGTGTTCAACGAAGTTTAAATTAGAATTAAGATGACGAATGTTTCAAAAATTAATGAAACAGAAAGATCGTGTAGTGGACAAGTTAGCAGCGAAGTTCTGGCAGTATCTCCCCTATCACCGGAGGATATATATATATATATATATATATATATATATATATATATATATATATATATATATATATATATATATATATATATATATATATATATATATATATATATATATAACCAAATATGTCGGAAGAGAGGATCATCGTAGGATACAGCAACTATGGTGTGGTGATTACCAGGGCACTTATTACATCGTATCACGGACGACGGCCAACCCTATATATATATATATATATATATATATATATATTATATATATATATATATATATATATATATATATATATATATATATATATATATATATAATATATATATATATATATATATATATATATATATATATATATATATATATATATATATATAATATATATATATATATATATATATATATATATATATATATATATATATATATATATATATATATATATATATATATATATATATATATATATATATATATTATATATATATATATATATATATATATATATATATATATATATATATATATATATATATATATATATATATATAAAAGCAATGAAAATAAACTAGAAATTCTTTTCATCTCTTGTATTAAAATTTGCATTTTTTTTTCCCGCAGAGTTATGGGAAAAGTTGGTCACTTGCAATGGACAAAAGATGGATTTGGGATGGGAACTGACAGAGATCTTTTTGGCTTTTCTCGCTACTCAATGATAGGAGATGATGACGAAGGTAATATATATAATATATATACTATATATATATATATATATATATATATATATATATATATATATATATATATATATATATATATATATATATATATATATATATATATATATATATATTATATATATATATATATATATATATATATATATATATATATATATATATATATATATATATATATATTATATATATATATATATATATATATATATATATATATATAAAAATTATATTATAAATAAAAAATTCATTTTTTTTTTTTTTTTTTTTTTTTTTTTAAAAAGAGCGAGCTTTCGAAGGAACAACCGTCCTTCCTCTTTCAGGCTCAAGTTTAATATTTTAATATTAAATTTGAGCATGAAAGAGGAAGGACGGTTGCTCCTTCGAAAGCCTCGCTCTATTTTTAAATTTGTTTTAATTTCCTGTGGGGTTTTAATTATTTAAAACAAAACACGGTTATAGTGTTCATTTTGTCTCTCTCTCTCTTTCTCTCTCTCTCTATATATATATATATATATATAATATATTATATATATATATATATATATATATATATATATATATATTAATATATATATATATATATATATATATATATATATATATTATTCTATTTTCTTCTCTTTTGATTTGAATAAATTGCAAAACCGGCATGTTCGAGCATATTGCAGCCTTTTTTTAATATGGATCAAGAAATTGTATTCCAAAACTAGTGGGCTTAATGTAGGCCACACGCGTTTTCAAAGCAGAGATTGCGTTATATATATATATATATATATATATATATATATATATATATATATATATATATATATATATATATAATATATATATATATATATATATATATATATATTCAAAAAAAATTTAAGTCTGCCAGTACTCTCACATACTTTAAATATGCACAAATGTAAGGTCTCTATAAGGGGATTCGAACCCTGACCACTTGTAGGGTAAGATAGGATGTTACCTCTGCGCCAACACGGTATTATTATTTTAGCAAACATTATCTTCTTTCAAAAGGTAATTATTATTATAATTATTATCATGATTTTCGTTGGCAAAACGGTAAAGTGATTGACTTAGGTAATTGAAGCCGCTGGTTCGATGCCTGGTGTGGAACCAGGTAGAAACTACCTAGAAATGTTCCCCTCCTCTAATAGGGCAATGCCCGTCAAATTGAAACATTAAAAAAAATGCTATAATTTTTATTCTCTATCTATGTATATATATCTATATATATATATATATATATATATATATATATATATATATATATATATATATATATATATATATATATATATATCAATACTATGTCAAACTTTCGATAGAGCCCGGCACAGAGCTTTGATTTCAAATCTTTCCTCTTTCGGTATCTATCCTTCTTTTTATGATCTCTCAGATTTTCTTTCCTGTTGTTCTATAGCAGCTGTTGTATACGGCTACCGTTCATCCTTTAAATCTATTAATAGTAATGTTTCTCAAGAGTCTGTCCTATCCCCAATACTTTTCCTACTTTTCATAAATGACTTGTCTATTACTTCATTACCTATTTACTCCTATGACGATGACTCTACCTTTCATTACTCCTTTCAATATGAAAGATGTCCCTCTCAACGGCAGTTAATTGAAGCAAGGAGATTACTTTCTCGTATTTCAATTGTATACAGCGGAAAGAACTATCCACCCGTACCTCCACCTTTACGGGCTCTCAGCACAAGGGGGCAGTCCGCGCATAATTTGCGTTGCAACTCCAGGCTTGTCCGCTGTGGTGCCTCTTCTTTCTGCCACCTCTGCTTGTGGAACTCTCTCCATCTTCTGTATTTCCCTCTGCATTTAATCTCAGTTTCTTTAAAGCCCGTCTGCGCCACCTGAAAACGTTAGGTGGGTATAGGGGTGGTTTATTTTGAAGTACTCTATTTACTTTCATTTTATTCTTTTAAACCCCCTCTTTCTCGTAAAAAAAAAAAAAAAAACATTTCAAATTGGAGCAGAGAAAACTTAGTCGTTTTTAATGTCTCAAAAACTCAGTTCCTCCATCTAACTACTCGACACAACCTTCTACACAACTTAGATATCTTTGAAACCACACACAAACCTTCAACTGTCCCAAAAATTCTGGGTGTTTCTTTTTCTTCGTGATCTTGGAGGCATCACATTACTTCTCTTTTTAAATAAGCTTCTAAGAGGTTGGGTATTCTGAGGAGCCTTCGTACTTTTTCTTCACCTCAGTTGCTTGCTCTTTATAGAGGTGTTGTTCGCCTCCTGTATGGCGTACGCCTAACACATCTTTTCTGGTTTCCACTCAAACAGCTCTCCTTGAATAGGTGGAGTCTAGAGCTTTTCGTCTTATCAGCTCTTCCGCTCTCACTAATTCTCTTCAGTCTCTTTTTGTAAGTCGAATCGTTGCGTCACTCTCTATTCTATCGCAATTACAATGGGCACTGCTCTTCTGAACTCTCCTTCTCCATTAAGAAGGGCTCGTTCGACACGCCTTTCTATATAGTTTCATCCTTTCTCTGTTCAACTCTCTGGCTCCATAGATCTTACACCTATGCTCAATTTTTCATGTACTCTTCTGGTAAAGTCCCTTTATCTGCTTTCCCAATTTCTTTTGACTTGCATACCTTCAAACACCATGTATCGAGATATGTTAGCCTAATTTGACCAGTTGTCTGGTATTTCCTCAAAGCTGGTAGAAAAATAGTAGACCTATGGCTATTGCCCATGAGAGGTGTTATATATATATATATATATATATATATATATATATATATATATATATATATATATATATATATATATATATATATATATATATATATATATATAATATATATATATATATTATATAATATAATATATATATATATATATATATATTATATATATATATATATATATATATATATAATTATATATATATATATATATATATATATATATATATATATATATATATATATATATATATATAATATATATATATATATATATATATATATATATATATATATATATATATATATATATATATATATATATATATATATATATATATATATATATATATATATATATATATATATATATATATATATATATATATATATATATATATATATATATATATATATATATATATATATATATATATATTATATATGTAGAGTAGATGTATTGGAAGCAGATGGAAGAAGAAAAGTTAGGAACATCTTAAGAAGTCAGAAGAAGAAGAGAAGAAGAGAGGAAGGAAAAGGGAAGGCTGTTGGATCCGAGGCTTCGAGGTCTTCTTATGTAGAATTATGCGTGAAGAATGATATTGACCAAAGTTAAAAAAAAAAAAAAAAAAAAAAAAAATTTCGTTAATATTTTTTTTTTTTTTTTTTTTTTTTTTTTTTTTTGAAAGTAAATTAACAGAAATTCAAAAAATTATTTTATGAAATATGTGGTGAAGCAACACATTTTTCGATACAACATACTTTCGGCAGTTAAATGAAAAATTAAATATTAAAGGAAAAATAAATGTTTAGATAGATTGGAAATTATTCTGAACTCAATAAAGGAATGATTAGGATTTCGTCGCAGTTCAGGACAAATGAAGAATAGTTTCTTCGCATGGATTTCTAGAGGCTGGGAACCTTTTTTAACCAGTTTTTCTTTCTTCCCACGTACGATTGCAGGAATATGAAAACTTTCTGCACCCGACACCACCCTGCATCTATGCAGGATATGGTGTAGAGTATATATAATATATATATATATATATATATATATATATATATATATATATATATATATATATATATATATATATATATATATATATATATATATATATATATATATATATATATAAGCAGAACAAAATATTACGCTGATTTTACGTTGTTGTGATTCCTTATATCAGTCAAGCGCAAACATGGATTGGAGATTTAATGCTATCAGTGGAACAGCTCGTGAATAAGTGAGACAGAACGAATTATACGAGAATAATAATGTAAATTAAATTACAAATTAAAATTACAAATTGCAATTTAAATTTCAATTTCAATTTAATTTAATTTATTTGTTTTTTTTTTACGAATATCACAGAGGTTGTAAAAAATTTTTTATTTATCTTCGAGATAAAATTTACAAATCATGAAAATCTTTGATTTTCAACGATCTAAGTAAATCATATCAAATATAAGCTTTACAAGTTAATTAATTATATTTGCTTATACAAATAAATTTAACAAAAACATTTAGTTCTTACACCAGCAATGCTGTATATATATATATATATATATATATATATATATATATATATATATATATATATATATATATATATATAATATATATATATATAATATATATATAGTACATCATAGTTTAAAGTTTGCTATTGGGGAATCGAACCCGGGCCCTATAGCATAAATGCAGAGAGTTTTTCCACTACGCTACTGCCGGTTCAAAGTAGAAATCCAAAGAGGAGGCTTATGAATTCACAAGAGCAACCTCCAAGGATTTCTCCCTACCGCGCTTGAGAGTGAGGCAACATGACCCCACCCCCTTCCTCTCGCAAACTATGACCTATATATATATATATATATATATATATATATATATATATATATATATATATATATATATATATATATATATATATATATATATATATATATATATATATATATATATATATATATATATATAGATATAGATAATAAAAAAGGAAATGAAGATAATAAAGAGAAGAGAGAAAGAGGAGAGAGAGAGAGAGAGAGAGAGAGACCTTTGACTTGTGCTGTTAATTTAAAGTAATTTGCGCCAGGGATTAGCATTCGGAGTATAGCGAAACGGAATAAATTTTGGAGCTTCAATGAATAATAACAAAAGATTTGTATTGTAGTTTCGCTTTCTGCCTTCGAGGAAGTTTCCCGTTAGGAATTCGTATTGATAGTGGAATCATATTTTTAATGATAACAGTATTGGCTTTAATTTGCTCAGTCTTTATTCATAGACATTTTACACTCGTATATATATATATATATATATATATATATATATATATATATATATATATATATATATATATATATATATATATATATATATATATATATATATATATATATATTAAACTACTAGCTCAAAGAAAAGAATTAGTCCGTTTGGAAAAGAATGGAAAGAAACGGACATGGAAATCAAGTATATATATATATATATATATATATATATATATATATATATATATATATATATATATATATATATATATATATATATATATATATATATATATATATATATATATATATATATATATATATATATATATATATATATATATATATATATATATATATATATATATATATATATATATATATATATATATATATATATATATATATATATATATATATATATATATATATATATATATATATATATATATATATATATATATATATATATATATATATATATATATATATATATATATATATATATATATATATATATATATATATATATATATATATATATAAACTCGCAAAACATTAAAACATGAGAATATCTGTTCACGTTTGAATATAATTTTCGTGATGTATGATGTAGGTATTTAATATCTCTGATAAAAATATTTTCTTTTTCTAAAAACAATGATTTATTTTTCGTAAAAAATGTTTTCTTTTTCTAAAAAACTTTTCTTTTTCAAAAAAAAATGTTTTATTTTCCTAAAAAAAATGTTTTCTTTTTAAAAAAAAAAATTTAATTTTTAAAAAAAAATTTTTTTTTTTTTTTTTTTTTTTTTTTTTTTTTTTTTTTTTTTTTTTTTTTTTTTTTTTTTTTTTTTTTTTTTTTTTTTTTTTTCTAAAAAAATGTTTTCTTTTTCTAAAAGAATGTTTTCTTTTTCAAAAAAAATATTTTCTTTTTCTGAAAAATGTTTTATTTTTCCAAAAAAAAAAAAAACATATATATATTTCTCTAAAAAAAAATTTTCTTTTTCTAAAAAAATGTTTTCTTTTTCTAAAAAAAAATATTTTCTTTTCCTAAAAAAATGTTCTCTTTTTCCCTACAGGAGATTTCAGTCTACGAATACAACCGGTCCTTCTTGAGGACGATGCGCTATTTCAATGTCAAGTTTCTGCCATTGACGGAATTCCAGGTTTGTTCTAGGTTCATTAAAAATTATTATTATTCTTTTTATTATTATTATTATTATTATTATATTATTATTTATTATTATTATTCCTATTATTATTATTAAATATTTTTTTATTATTTAAAAAAAATATAATATAATATAATATAATAATAATATATATATATATATATATATATATATATATATATATATATATATATATATATATATATATATATATATATATATATATATATATATATATATATATATATATATATATATATATATATATATATATATATATATATATATATTTATTTAAATATTTTTTATTTAAATTATTACTTTTTATATATTATTATTATTATTATTATTATTATTATTATTATTATTATTATTATTATTATTATTAATAAGGTTTTGCTCTTATTTCAGGAATTCGGTCTAAACCAGTTCGGTTAACAGTATACGTGCCACCTGAGCCACCCAAAGTATCCCCTCTTGTGTTAGAAACTACTGCGGGGACGACGGTAATACTCGAATGTATGAGTGTTGGGGGTCGACCCCCTCCTGAGGTAAGAATTTAATTTTATAGATCGGTTACTCATTACAAGAAAATTATTTTATTAATAAATATATAATTGGAAAATAAGAAATTATAATTATACTCATATAATATATATATATATATATATATATATATATATATATATATATATATATATATATATATATATATATATATATATATATATATATATTATATATATATATATATATATATATATAATTAAAGAAAAACTAGAATAAGGTGCTTATTTGCAAACTAAACATTGTGAACCTTCTTATATATAGCAATGGAATTAATTCATTTCAATCCCTGAACGCACGGCTCTCATTAGATTCAGTATTATTGGTATACTAGAAACTACTTTCCTTAACTCTTCTGATGGTGTATATATAATATAAAACCACATGCAAATTCTCCACAAACCCGATACTCCTATAGTAATACCGTGGCTATTGTTTTTAAAAAAGACATAGAGCTTGGTTCCAATCTATGGAGTGCTTAAAGTGAGAGATATTGTTTAAAATCGCAATTATTTGAGTTTCATGTTTGGACACAATATTTATGTTGATCAGTGCGAACCTTAAACTTTTTAAACCTCTTTTATCCTCACTAAATATCGAGTAAACTCCTTCAACATATGAAGCAGGGCGATTCTTAAGTAGTAAACCTCTAATTCTGTTATAAAGAGTAGACAAGTGACATATCTTTCTTGGAAAGTTTAAAAAACCTTCAAAAACTATCGTAAGGCAATATATCACTAAAGGAAAAAAAAACATGAGAGGTAAGTCATAGGATGGATTCAATCAATTCATTAAAAACATTAAAAATATTTTTAATTCTAAGCCGAGAAATTGAGAGTCTGCTAACTTCATGGCTCTCATATATTGACCTCATAAAATAGACCATGCTTATACCCCAGGTAGTGTGAAAAGAAATGAATGAAAGAGATACCCTGCATATTCCGGTTTTCTGTAAATACTCAACATCAGAAGTGAATCTAAAACTGAAGTGTCAAAGAGGTAATATTAATTAAAACAAATCTTTGTCCTGATTTGCAGACCAGAAGGCGAATACATCATATACGTACCGAAACCTTAAATTTTTACCGTTGACAATAATGTTATTTCAAAAAACTTCATATATAAGCAGCTTAGAATTGGACTCTGTGAAGATCCCATACTACTACTTCCCCCCAAAAAAAACAGAGAAAGTATTGATGGAACAAAACTTTACCAATAAATGAAAATCACAATGGGAAAGAAATTGTACATTAGTCAAGTAATTTGTTAGGTAGGTTAATATACCATTAGTAGAAACGTTATTAGATAAAATAGAAGCTCACCAGAATATTACCAGCAACGCAATAAATTTGTGGTAATTTTATCATGGTTAATAAGATGAGAGAAGGAAATCTTTCCTAAACATTTTGAAAAAAACTCTTAAACCAATAAAAGTTATACGTGAATATAATGGTCTAAGAGGTACGCCCTCACAGCTTATGCAATTTAAAGATACCATTATTGTAAAATCTTATTGTTACCTCTAAAAACAAGTTCAGTATGGTCGCAATTAGTAAATTCATTGATGTGGTAATCATGATAAAAAAAAAACAAAAACAAAACCCTATTTTAGTTGTAGATTCAAAGAGAGTATTTGCCAAAACCCCACATAAAAATTGGTACAGTCCCTTCAAAGAATCAAATACCCTCCTTTCAGATTCTTAAAGGGGTGCGGGAAAGACACTCTTAATAAGTACTCCCCAATATTATTTTGGAAATTTAAATATAAATAAAATTTCCATTTTCTACAACAATATTTGAGGGACTTGAATTCAGTAAAATATGGGATGCTTATAACTGTCCCAATGGGACGAGTAAAATTAGTGCTCGAATGGGTTGGGACGTTGTCCTTTTATATTATATATATATATATATATATATATATATATATATATATATATATATATATATATATATATATATATATATATATATATATATATATATATATATATATATATATATATATATATATATATATATATATATATAATAAAATATATGAAAAAAAATTAAATAAAAAAAAAAAAAAAAAAAAAAAAAAAATAATTTTTATTTAAAAATCGAAAGCGATTAATCAGGATTATAATTAAACTGAATTTAATTATATGATTTTTGAAAATCAAACCTTCAAAATTAGAAATTACTTTTTAAAAAACGAGAAAAAAGCATGATTGAACCGGCTTTGAATTTAGAATATAATAATAATAATAATAATAATAATAATAATAATAATAATAATAATAATAATAATAATAATAATAATAATAATAATTAAAAAGGCTTTTAAAAGAAGTTATTGGAAAATAATAATAAATAATAATAATAATAATAATAATAATAATAATAATAATAATTAATAATAATAAAATAATAATAAAAAAAGTAATTATAATAATAATAATAATTCTTAAAATATTTATTGTTAATGACAGTTAAATTTTGAAAGACAAAAAAAAAAAATCGAAAAAATAAAAAAAAAATTTCCAATATCATAAAGTTTCGAGTAACAAAATTTTTTTTTTAAAAGGAAAAAAAAAATATTTTAAACGTTTATTCCGAAAATAAAGTTTAAAAAACTTTGCCAAAGAAAACTTTAAACTTTATTTTGAAATAAAAAAAATAAAAAAAAAAAAAAAAAAAAAATAGCAAAAAACTTGCAGAAGAGAAACTCAAAAATTATACAACGAGTTTTAAAGAAAAGAAAAAAGAAAAAAGTTTTTGTCAAGTAAGCGAAATATTCTGTTTTGCATACCTATCATAAACATTTACAATACGTATATATATATATATATATATATATATATATATATATATATATATATATATATATATATATATATATATATATATATATATATATATATATATATATATATATATATATATATATATATATATATATATATATATATATATATATATATATATATATATATATATAAAATGTGTGTCTGTTTGTGTTTGCGTACATGCATGTTTGTGAGCTTCTTTACATAAGTATCAAAGGTACTCATAACACCTTGCTAGAGAAATATTAAAACAAATCATTATCAAAATCAAAGGCTGACCTACCCCAAAGATCATGTTTGTAAGTCATAGCAGGATAAGACGTATAGGAAAAAAATAGAAGGAATTTTGGAGTATATTCCAAAATTGAAGGTAGCAGTTAAAACCGATTTCAAACTGCTAGATAGACATAGAAAGAATATAAGGCTGAGTTTATAAAGTAGTGTCGCACGAGTTCTCATTGGAGGAGGGTTTAGAAGAACTGTGTTAGTTGAAACAGCGATAAAATAAAGAGAGGGACGGAAGAAAGAGACTGAATAGATTTAGTAATGGCAGGAAAGATTATAAAATTTTATCTTTTCAAGGAGAGGCAGTGTGAATAGAACCGCCTCAAAATGTGTGATTCATTCCTCATACAGAGCGGAACGACAGGAGTAGTGGGAATAAAATTTTAATGCCCTTCAGAACACCCAACCTTTTTAGAAACTTTCTTAGAAAGAGAAATAATGAGATCTTTAAAAAATCTCGAGAAAAAAAAATAACTATATAAAATATATATATATATATATATATATATATATATATATATATATATATATATATATATATATATATATATATATATATATATATATATATATATATATATATATATATATATATATATATATATATATATATATGCAAGCATTGAGGCAATTATGAAATTAAGAGCATTTTGTGAATTTTGATAAGGTTAACCGAATTGATCTATTAAATTCTTCCATAAATGGAGAACTTAACTCCTTTGGTATTTTCTCTTTGGTCATTCTTTACGAAGACCAGAAAGGAAACTTCTTTGGTACGTCTAGAGCAACGATGGTGAATCTTTAATATAGTTGCCGGGTCACTTTTAGTACATCTAAAAAATTTAGAAAACCTAAATGGGTCACAATATAAACTTACTAATATATTTTGAATTGAGAGACTTGTTTCTGCTTTTTAGCAGTCAATGCTTTAATTAAGAGGTTCAAATTTAGTTGTCTTCTTCTTTAACGCAAGCAACACTTGTATCCATACCAAGAAGATTCCTGGTGGTTGATTTTATGTAGTTCATGGATGGGGATGGGTTATAATTTTACACATGCACAAAAAATTATCACAATCTAAATTAGAATGATCACATAGAAACGAGTAGACATTGACGACCGATAAACCGCAAAGAGAAAAACAATCAGATAACATACATACGTTTATAAACTATTTCAGAAAAGCCTTTTTAAAACTAATACAAGCTATATATACCTTGTAAACTAAACATTTGCTGACACGTGTATAATATAAAATGTTTATAATTTTCTCTCCCCTACACACTGTAAAATTTTTTCCTCTTATTTTTGCAACACCCTGTATATATATATATATATTTATATATATATATATATATATATATATATATATATATATATATATATATATATATATATATATATATATATATATATATATATATATATATATATATATATATATATATATATATATATATATATATATATATAAGACAGCAGAATGATTATATATAAATAAGAACAATTAATTAACTAATTATGCAATTTGTTAAGGAACAGAAAACAATTTCGCATGTTTTAAAACATACAAATGAAATCTATTTGTGGATAAACATTAGACGAAATCATAAAATTAAAAGATTTCAGAGTAAACATCCCGTCCACGAATACACGCTAATTTATTATGTGCATTCATTGTATTCAAAATATTCATCATTCATTTTTTTTTTTAAACACATTGTCTGTTTGTTTATTGTTCTTATGTATACGAGTGTGTGTGCGTGCGTATATATATATATATATATATATATATATATAATATATATATATATATATATATATATATATATATATATATATATATATATATATATATATATATATATATATATATATATATATATATATATATATATACTGTGGCTCAAACGGTAGGGTGATTGACTCACGTGCTTGAGGGCGTCAGTTTCGATTCCTCTTGGGAATCCTAGGTATATACTACCTAGAAAAGTTCCTCTCCTCGAATAGGGCAATGCCCGTGAGATGTGAACTATTTTATTTATATTATATTATAATATATATATATATATATATATATATATATATATATATATATATATATATATATATATATATATATATATATATATATATATATATATATATCACTTTTATAGTTGTACCATAAATTAATTAGCAGTGGTGTTCACCAGAGCTATGGTTTACTCCTTACTCTTTGTACTGTTTATTATTGAACTATAAGTCACTTACATAACCTATCCACTCCATATTCTGATGACTCTTAATTTGCAAAGTCCTTTTTATTTTGGAAACCCTATCTACTAAGAAGCAAATTCTTGATGTTGGGAGAGCGGTCTTGGGGCAACTTATTTTTTATGTTTCCCTAATTTTTAAGAGTGCAAGACAGACATTGCCTCAAAGACTCATTTATTTTATCTATCAAATTAGACGTAATCTTTCCATTCATCTGTTTTATCTTCCGAATATTTGTATAAATGGCTGGCGTACTCAGATACATGACTCTTGAAGGTGTGTAAATAACAGAAAGTGAGAAATAAAAGTAAGAAAGATTCAAACTTTACCAATAGAGTTGTTGCGAAAGCAGCTGTCAATTGCGGATTCAGAGAACAGAACAGAGACAGAATGAGACTGTTTTCAAAACGGGTTTCAAGAGCTCTCCTCTAGAGAGAAGATATGCTACTAGAATATTCAGAAGAAAAGTTTCCTTTGAAATGGCGATGACGAAATACAGAGTATCGCAACAAATTAACTCTACAGGCAGAAAGAAATTAAAAAGAATGTGAAAGCGAGAGAGTTAATAAAGTGAAAATCATTAGATTCTTCCTTTTATATGTGGGACTATCAATAATACGTGATATATATTTTTTATCCATGACGAACAACACCTCTTTCCCTCTCATGAAACTTAGGTGGTATTATGAGGAAGATGAGAGTTCAGTGCCTTAAGATTACCGTCCAATCCTCTGTTATTTGTTACTGTGATGACTGTATTTCGAAATGAAAGGAAAATGTAAGATGAAGTCGTCGATATAAGATTGGACGGTAGAGTTATGGGAGTTGGGAGAGAATAGAATCTTAAGGCAACCCCTATTAATATATTAAATGCATGAACGGCGCCCTTCCGCAACAGGTGCAATAGATCGATTGTAGAATAGATCAGAGATAAGGTTATAGAGGTAAGGATAAATAAAGTAAGAATTAAAATGTTTTCCAAATCCTTTTGTTAAGCATAGATTCAAAAACATTAGAAAGAGCAGGTTTAAAACAGATTTTTGATCTACAAAAAGGTTTAAAGTTGTTCTCTTTCTTCCCCATTAGATAAAATGTCTGCACGTTTCCAGTAAAAATAATAGGTAGAAATTGATAGAGAGAAATGAGACTGTTAACCAAGCAGGATAAAATCTTGTAATCATCATTTCTGTGACCAATGGAATGAATACCGTTAAGACCACATAATTTCTTAGTACTAAAGTCAATGATAACAAAATTCACATACTTACGAGAATTTACATTTTTTGTCATAAACGAGTTAGTGAAATAGAGTAAAGATGGAAATGAAATGCAACATAATCGTCTGAAATGGAATTATAAATAAAAGCTTAAACGATGAACGTTAGGGTTAGGACTTTTTTATAACCCCGTGTTCCTGTGCCATAAATCGATGAAAAGTAAAAGGTATTAATTTTATTTAGTGTTTGAAAAAGGTCACCCCAGCCCCCCCAAACCGAAATATCGACTTCACTATTAATAACAAGCACTAAATCAAATTAATACCTTTTTCATTCTTTTTAACCAAATTGAAACAAATTGAGAGGTTGAAAAAAATAAATAAATAAATAAAAAAGCCATAACTCTGTAACTGTTTGAAACAAGAGCATCCCCAAAATCAAAATATTATTTTCATCATATAGTGAAATCAATATTTCGTTTTGGGGGCGACTTTTTTCAAAAAAAAAAAAACATTTTATTTATTTATAGTGAAATCGATATTTTAGTTTGGCAGTGACCTTTATCAAGCACTAAATCAAATTAAGGAATTTTTCATTACTTTTTAAATAAAGATTATCGACTTATGGGGTAGAAACACGGGGATGTAAAATAATAATATATATATATATATATATATATATATATATATATATATATATATATATATATATATATATATATATATATATATATATATATATATATATATATATATATATATATATATATATATATATAATCTTCATAACCCAGGAAGGACTGTCCTGTCAGTGGGATTCTTCGAGAAAGATCCGTGAGTTTCACGGGTCCACGGAGGATACCGCTGGGTGAGCCAAAGCTATCGCGGATGCCGGAGATTATTTTCCATAAGTGACAAGAGCACTTCACTAAAATATTTAACGACTGAGTCATTCGGAGCTAAGCGCAAGGAGAAATCACTCACATTTCCCGCCCCGAACAGTCCTCGAACCCAAGACCTCTCACTTGCTAAGCAAGTGCTCGATCAAATGAGCTACGGAGCTTATATATATATATATATATATATATATATATATATATATATATATATATATATATATATATATATATATATATATATATATATATATATATATATATATATATATATATATATATATATATATATATATATATATATATTTCATTACACAGAATTAGTTGAAAATTGATTTATATTAACCTAAATTGCTAGCTTGAAGAATGGGTGTCATGCAAACAGAGTAACATTAAGGAAAGATTACTCGATAATAACCACAAAGAATCATAGCACAAGATATTTTTTGTAGCTTTTAAAGAAGGTTTTATGCTATACTTATAACGTTTTATGCATTAGTGTATTTTAATATTTTTAATCCTTTAATGTTAAAAATGAAGAAGGGATTTTTAAAATATGCCAAGGATACTCGAGTTAGAAATTATTCAAAATTATATATATATATATATATATATATATATATATATATATATATATATATATATATATATATATATATATATATATATATATATATATATATATATATATATATGTATGTATGTATGTGTGTATATATATATATATATATATATATATATATATATATATATATATATATATATATATATATATATATATATATATATATATATATATATATATATAAATTAACTGTAATTAACTGTCACTTACTTTCAAACTCTCTTGATCCCTTATCTCAGCGATGTGACGTTTGCGCACTCTCTCTTTTCTATAGGTACTACAATGGCCGGTGCTCGAGGGAACTGGCCTCTCGCATTCTTCCACCGTTGCGTCGTCCTCGTTGCACAAGGGGTGCCCTACTTTCGTACGAATTTTGTGTGGATGTAGGAAACCCCAGGCTAAGCCCATTGTGGTGCCTCCTTCTTTCCAGCCACCTCTGTTCTGTTGAATTCTCTACCATCATCTATTTTTCCTCCTGTATTTAATCTTCCACTCTTCAAGGCTTCCGTCTGTGCCCACCTAAGGTATGTGCGTTAGGTCTGTGTTTGAATTAGTTTTCTTCCCCTTGTGTGTGCCCCCTCCTTGAAAAGGGTTCTGCCCGTGAGTGGTGGCGATCTGTATATATATATATATATATATATATATATATATATATATATATATATATATATATATATATATATATATATATATATATATATATATATATATATATGACGGTATAACATCGGTTTCTTTGTATTTTGTATTATACATTCGTTATTGGCCTAATGATGACTCCAGTAAGGTCGAAACTTTGCAATTACATGTTTTGGTTTTGTATTCACCGAGTGTTTTCATATATATATATATATATATATATATATATATATATATATATATATATATATATATATATATATATATATATATATATATATATATATATATATATATATATATATATATATTTATATTTTCTTAGAAAATTATTTGGGTAAATGAGATAGGCGATAGATGATGGCAAAGAGAGTTTGGATTATAGAAGTTATAATGAAAGTACGAGATCAGAAGAATGTTAAATTGGATACTGTTTCTAAGGAAACCGTTGACTATGTTTGAGTTTTATTACAGTGGAAATTTAAACTTGAAGAAAAGTGAGAAAAAATGAATTTTTAAATAGTAGAAAAAGTAGAAGTTTTTAAATATTTTTAAAAAAATTTTAAAATATTTTTAAATATTTTTAAAAATATTTTTAAAATTATTTTTAAAAATTTTTTTTTTTTTTTTTTTTTTTTTTTTTTTTTTTTTTATTTTAAAAAATATTTAAAAATATATTTTTAAATATTAGAAAAAGTAGAAAATACTAGTTACGGCTAATTTTTTTTTTTTTTTTTCATTAAGCGAAAAATAAATATTCAGTTAATGAATTTTAATAAGTTTGAAAGAATTCAGGAAATGAATTTGGTAGTAAGTGGAAGAAAGAAAACGGCACTGGGAGAATTCTCTGAAAATACAAACTTTAAGAGTGACATAATAAATTGAAACAGCTGAAAAGGTCAGGTCATAAAGAGTTATCCTGAAGGACAATGACACAATGTTACCAAGTATTTAATTTTACCATATATATTATTGTTCATTTATAGGTACAGTCGCCAACAGAAGTTCGATCCTATTAAGCTGGAAATAAATATTTATATAAAATAGAGATCATTTCAGGTTCAGCCAATCACAGTTCATTTAAGCCCAGCTGAATGTTTTTATTTTCTTTTTATTCAAAATAGAGCTTTTATGTAATGATCTCCATTTTATATATATATATTTATTTCCAGCCTAATAGGTACGAACTTCTGTTGACGACTGTACATGAAATCGAAAATTAAAAATACAACATTTGATTTAAATCAGGGGAACTTGGGGATAAAATATAGATAGAAATAGGTGTGCAGCTATCGAAAACAAATTTAAATTGTTGCATCTAAAATGGAGAGGCATGTAAGATGATAAAAAGTTGTTGAAAATGTTAACTAATATTTAGAGGCCATGCGAGTTTGAAAGTTGAGTACTGTTTATTAAGTCATCTTTAGGCTCGACACTATCGAAAAGAAGGGTGGAACTGGAGCCGTCCCCTCTCCCCACTTCCAAATATGATATAATAGTACTCCATTCAAAGGTGGATAAGCACCTTGTATGACTCTAGAACTGTTCGGAATAAAAAGGAAAGAAAGCTCCCAGTATTTAGTTAGTATTTAGGCTCAGAGAGTAAAGTTGAAAGAGGACAGACGACGACTCAGAAGTATTATTATATATATATATATATATATATATATATATATATATATATATATATATATATATATATATATATATATATATATATATATATATATATATATATATATATATATATATATAGGCACAAGGTCAAATGAAGCAACCATCTCTGAAAATGTAAAAAATACCCTAACAGTTTTCAATACATTTCAAAAAAATTAAATTTACCTTAAAACTTTTTTTTAATATATATAAATATTATATATAAAGTGAAGTTTAAAAAGTATAAAATAGATGTGTTTTTATATTTAATTTTAGTTCTATTATTATTATTATTATTATTATTATTATTATATATATATATATATATATATATATATATATATATATATATATATATATATATATATATATTATATATATATATATATATATATATATATATATATATATATATTATATATATATTAGAGAGAGAGAGAGAGAGAGAGTTGAAAAGATTACGTTAGGTTAGGTTAGGTTTAGGTTATGTTAGGTTACGTTAGGTTAGGTTAGGTAGGTTACGTTAAGTTAGGTAGGTTTGGTTAGGTTAGGTTAGGTTAGGCTAGGTTAGGTTAGGTTAGGTTAGGTAGGTTAGGTTACGTTAAGTTAGGTAGGTTAGGTTACGTTAAGTTAGGTAGGTTAGGTTAGGTTATGTTAGGTTAGGTTAGGTTACGTTAAGTTAGGTAGGTTAGGTTACGTTAGTTAGTTAGGTTAGGTTACGTTAGGTTAGGTTAGTAGTAAAAGTATACATGTTGTAATTGAATAATAAGGAAATTTATTCATAACGATATTAAAGGATATCGCTAATTTTTAATTTAGTTATATATTATATATATATATATATATATATATATATATATATATATAATATATATATATATATATATATATATATATATATATATATATATATATATATATATATATATATATATATATATATATATATATAAATATATATATATATAAAAAAAAAAATAAAAAATTGAATTTTATTTTCAATTTTTACTTATTTTTACCCGAAATCATTTTAAATTTACACTAAATTCTTACGTTTTTTTTCGACCGCTGAAAATGGTTGCTTCATTTAGACTTG
>SEYY01001237.1:45000-47500 GCA_009176605.1 Armadillidium nasatum
AAATGTTTTAATAAAATTGACGAAGTTCAACTTTAATTACCAACAGGACTTAACAGCATAATTGAAGAACAATATAGATAGTGTTTCCTGGAATTATTGCAATAATTCACGTGGAGGATACGCCGAAGAGGAAGAGAAACTTTTTAATTCTGGAAACTTTTTATATTATATATATATTATATATATATATATATATATATATATATATATATATATATATATATATATATATATATATATATATATATATATATATAATATATATATATATATATATTATTTTGCTAAAAGATTTCTGGTCTTTCGATTTTTATATATGGATATTGATATCGCTTAAAATAAATCGAAATTCGATTGAGAATAATGTTTTGAAGTTATTCGGAGTAAAAATATCAGTTTTTTCTTCTTTTTAATAGTTTTTCTTTTTATTATGTATTTATATTACTCTTCCGTGAAAGAAAATTATGTGTAGGATGTATTTAAACATATTTTGACTTCATATTTTCAATATAGTGAAAAATAGAGAGGTTCGTGCCAGATCGAATTATTACCGTTATTTTTTTCACTTATTGTTGAGAGTTCTGTGAATAAGAATGTTTTCCTGTAAATACGAATTAATGATTTAAATCAAATTTGCTCGACAGACAGGAGTCCTTTTTGCTTTTTCTGCAAGTATTTTAATTTAGTAATTGTAATTAGTAAAAACGTTGTAAAACTTGTAATTTTAGACCTTAAGTTTAAAACTTTCTTGTATATTAATTAAATGTCAATTTCTATCTCCCCCCCCCAAAAAAATAAAAAAAACAACCATTATAAATAATATAATTTTTGTTGAAAATTAAGCAAGTAACACAGGTGACATTAACTGAATGATATGAAATTCAAAATGTTTTTTATTTGAAGAAGAAAAAAAAAGATTTTTTTAAATGAAGTTTTCCTTTCTTGTTACAAACTCTATTTAAAAATATATTTCCTTATTTATAAACTTATTTTATGAATATTATGATGTAAACTGGAAAATTAACCAGATTAAAAAATTCCATTCGACAAAAAAAAAAAAAAAAAAAAAATTGGTAACTGAAAGCGGAGAATGCACAGAATTTTGGACGTGGTTCCTCTCAAGAAAATAAGATATATATATATATATATATATATATATATATATATATATATATATATATATATATATATATATATATATATATATATATATATATATATATAAGGTCATATGATCTTGTATGTAATTTTTATATATATATATAATTTCAATTAAAATAACTGGAGGAACAAGAAAATATTCCAGATAATTCTTCCAAAACATTTTAATTAAAAAAAAATTTTCATGGAGTTTTAAGTAAAAAAAAATATTGAATATATAGAAAATAATTGGATCATGTGAGGAAGTATCTCTTAGCCTGTTTGATAGTGGCTTGGATCTCCTAGTATCGATATTTTCTCTTCCCGAGTATGTTTGAAAGATACTTAAAAATTCTTGTGTACAGTCGACACCACCTTACAGACAATAGACAGACTATGGTACCATTTTATAAACAGTAATATATATATATATATATATATATATATATATATATATATATATATATATATATTATATATATATATATATATATTATATATATATATATATATATTATATATATTATATATATATATATAATATGGGATGGGGGGATTAAGGGAAGTGTGGAAGAAAGGGAAAACGTCAAAGGAAATTAAGGTACGAATGTTTGAGTGTATGCCATCTGTAATGTGTGGATATGAAACATGGATGATGAAGGCTCAGGTGAGGAAAGGGTTGAATGTATTTGCGATGAAGGGACCGAGAGCGATACGTGGTTTGAGAAGGGTAGAAAGGGTCAGAAATTATAGAATAAGGGAGAAATGTGGATGGAGGAGGGTGTACTAATGTGGATTGTGCATGTGTGTAGAATGAATGAAAATAGGATGGTGTGCAGAATGCTTAAATCCGAGATTGAGGGAGTTAGAAGGAGAGGTCAAAATAAAGATGAATGGATGGAGTGGGGGAGATTCTAGATAGAAGGGGGTTTGAGTTTGGAAGAGGGCAGGTGAGTTGTGAAGGACAGAGGGAGATGGAGGGCGGTGGTGAGGGGAGAGTTTGAAAGGTGAGGTGTGTATGTACGTGTGTGAAAGAATTAGGGCTGGTACCACCCCACGAAATTGGGAAATGTGGAAAGTGGGTGTAAATATATATATATAATATATATATATATATATATATATATATATATATATATATATATATATATATATATATATATATATATATATATATATATATATATATATAATATATATATATATATAAGGTAATAGATTATTTGAGAATTCCAATGACCTCTGAAACCAATTTTTTATTTAGTTATTGGCTAAAAAATTACTGAATTTCATCCTTTCCCCAATTTCGACCAAGCTTTTAAAAGTATTTGAAGCGAAATGGCGAACGAAAATACTCATA
>SEYY01001237.1:60301-70301 GCA_009176605.1 Armadillidium nasatum
TATATATATATATATATTATATATATATATATATATATATATATATATATATATATATATATATATATATATATATATATATATATATATATATATATATATATATATATATATATATATATATATATATATATATATATATATATATATATATATATATATATATATATATATATATATATATATATATATATATATATATATATATATATATATATATATATATAATATATATATATATATATATATATATATATATATATATATATATATATATATATATATATATATATATATATATATATATATTTATATACAGCTCCAGAGTGATTCTTTTCAAACGCTAAATCAAATTTATACTTTTTTTATAACTTTTTAGCCAAAGTTCATCTATTTATTTAACAGGAAAACAGGGTTGTAAAAAAGATATAACTCTAATATGCATTCATTTATACACAGTGTATTGTAACGTGTGGAATCCAAATGAAAAGTGGACAGATGAAATCGATACAATAAAAAATGTCCATATAATCATTTGTCCTTCAAGTCATAGTCAAGTCAAGTCATACAGTTAATGGACCGGTTAATTTTCATGCATTATGATGGATATAGGGTCATACCCATTCTATGTTGGTTTTGTGGTAAAAATACAATAGTGAATTATACAACAATGGAAAGTAATAAGAAGTGAAATAAAAATACGCCTTAAAAATTTAAAATATATATATATATATATATATATATATATATATATATATATATATATATATATATATATATATATATATATATATATATATATATATATATATATATATATATATATAATATATATATATATATATATATATATATATATATATATTATATATATATATATATATATATATATATATATATATATATATATATATATATATATATATATATATATATATATATATATATATATATATATATATCAAAAACATTTTCACAAGTTAACGGTTTTAATAACAAACCTTATTGAAATTGAAGATTATGATTGTTGTTATTTATTAAAGTTGATTTTTCTCACTTCCTTTCTTATTACTGTCTTTTGTTTTTTAATTCACTATTATATCTACTGTCATAAATCCAACATTGTATACCTAAATCCAACTTCCTTAATACATGAAAAAATTAAATTAATCACCATGATAACTTTAACACTCTGTATCTCACAAAGTATCGCTCGTAGGTCATATGCTTATATAAACTTTTTCTATTGTGTAGAATGCCCCCTAATCCACTGTTCGAGTAGGTCCCAAATTTTATGATATATCAAGTATATATATATATATATATATATATATATATATATATATATATATATATATATATATATATATATATATATATATATATATATATATATATATATATATATATATATATATATATATATATATATATATATATATATATATATATATATATATATATATATATATATATATATATATATATATATATATATATATATATATATATATATATATATATATATATATATATATATATTTAAAAATATTTAAATAAATACCTTTGTAAATATGAAAGAAATAACCAAAAATATTCGTCAGCAATTCCACCACAGAGAAGAAAAATATTTATTGTTAATGCCTCAAGCAGTGAAGTGATAATAAGAATTGGGCGGAAACTTGCTTTCTTAAATAGCTTTTATTAAACTATTTAGCCATAAAAATCCAATTGATAAACTACATTAAAAAAAAAATAAACACTCGAATAGACACAATAATATACACGAAAAATAAAAAAAAAAAATGAAAAGTGACGTAAAAGGGACTACAATTTCCTTTATAAAAAGTCCTTCATGTGTGGATTTGAAGAGAAAAAGGAAAAAAAAAAAATTAAATGTATTTTTTCATCCTTCAAGCCAGGAAGTCTTTCTCTTCTTATTTGTAGACAATGAGTGAAAGGCGGATAAAGGGATGAATCGAATTAGTGTTTAATATTTAAAAATACTAATATAAAATTCAATACGACATCTCAACGCCTTTCTGGAGTTTTATCATTACAAGAGTTATTACGTATTAATTTTTTTTTTCATTTTATTTTTTTATTTAATTATTTATTTATTTAATTATTATTATTATTATTATTATTATTATTATTATTATTATTATTATTATTATTATTATTATTATTATTATTATTATTATTATTATTATTATTATTATTATTTTTATTATTATTATTATTATTATTATTATTATTATTATTATTATTATTATTATTATTATTATTATTATTATTATTATTATTATTATTATTATTATTATTATTATTATTATTATAATAATTATATATTATTATTATTATTATTATTATATTATTATTATTATTATTATTATTATTATTATTATTATTATTATTATTATTATTATTATTATTATTATTATTATTATTATTATTATTATTTTATTTTTATTTTTTTTTTCTTCTCTATTTTTTCCTTATTTATATATATATATATATATATATATATATATATATATATATATATATATATATATATATATAATATATATATATATATATATATATATTATATATATATATATATATATATATATATATATATATATATATATAATATATATATATATATATATATATATATATATATATATATATATATATATATATATATATATATATATATATATATATATATATATATATATATACGGGGGAGGGAAGTAGCGCTCCCGAGGCGATGAGATTACCCCCCATTTGGTATATGTGATGTTAAAGGGTACTTCCCATCTCAAGTCGGTGCCCACTGGTTCGTTCTATTCGCGCTCACCTTCTTCTAAATCGGAGTAAACTCTCCTTCGCACACACAAAACATTAATACAGACACCCTTTAATTAAAAAAATTAAAAAAACTAAATGATGGCCTCAAAAAGAAGTAGCCTCGGAGAAGCCACGGGGGCGGCTTCTGAACATAGCAACTCATGCACCCCTTCCCACATCACCACTTGGGAGTTGGTGGCCTCCGGTGATGGGGTTGGTGCCACCAAGACACAGCTGCCGGCTTGTCCTGATGCGCGGTCTATTTTTTTCCTTAATTTCTGCAACATTCGCGGTCTGCATTTTCTAATTTCCACTTTGTTGAACATCACCTCTCTTCTTCTAGACCTCACCTCTTATTCTTGACCGAAACTCAGATGTTTGAGCGTTCTGATAGCAAATCCTATTCTGTTTCCTCCTACTCTCTCTATCCTCAATTTTCAGCCAAAGGCTGTTTGTTGTGCATACGTGCGCAACGATGTCGTTTGTTCTCGTGTCTCTCTAATTTGGAGTCTTCCGAATTTTCCACCTTATGGCTTAGGCTCTCTTGCCATTCTACGACTAAATTCATTTGTTCTGTTTATTTATCTCCTAATTCTACTGACTATTCTAAATTCTTCGACTATTTAAACTCCAAAATAGAGCACATTCTCTCTCTTCTTTTCTCTTTCTCTGAAATCATCATATTAGGTGATTTCAATGTTCACCACCGCCAATGGCTTTCATCTAGTTCTCATGATACAGCTGGTGAACGTGCCTTCCATTTCGCTATCCAAAACGACCTTGAGCAGTTGGTGCAGCTTCCTACTCGTATCCCTGATCGTCTTGGAGATGAACCCAACATTCTAGACCTTTTCCTAACTTCTAATCCTTCTCCTTATATTGTTAAGCTCTTTCCTCCTCTGGGTTCCTCCGATCACCTTCTTATCTCTGTATCTTTTTCTATCTCTCAAGTCTTCCGCAGGAAAGACCCCCTTCTATTGAAAGGAAACGTTTGTGGCACTTTCGGTGCCGCAAGCTGGTCGGACTTGCGGTCGTACTTTTTCGATTTCCCGTGGAATGATTATTGCTTCCGTGGGAGGGTCCATCGGAGTGTGCAGAAAGCATTACTGAGGTGATTCTCTCTGGCATGGAGGCGTACATTCCATATTCTTTCCCTTCTACTAAACCTAACAAAAACCTTGGTTTAACTCTGTTTGTTCTCGCGCTATCCGCCGCAGGGATGTTGCCTTCAGGGATTACCGTCGTCTTCAAACTCCAGAAACTCACGCTACTTATATTTCATCCCGGAATCGTGCAAAATTTATCCTTCGTAACACTAAAAACTCATTTCTCCGTAGAAAATGCAATAATCTTTCTGGTTCCTCTTCTTCCCATTCTTTCTGGCATTTTGCAAAAAATGTCAACTCTAACTTTGCTTCTTCCTCTTTCCCTCCTTTAATATCTTCCGACGGCAAAACTGCTGTTTTACCTTCTTCTAAAGCTGAACTCTTTGCTCAAACTTTTGCCTTTAATTCAACTTTAGACGATTCCGGAGCTATTCCTCCACCCTTCAACCCCCTCTAACTCAATTATGCCTAAAATTAAAATTTCTTCTAAAGATGTCATTTCTGCTCTCTCTGAGCTTAATACTAAGAAGGCGTACGGTCCCGATGGTATTCCTCCTGTGGTTCTCAAACTTGTGCTTCCGAGCTTGCAACCGTGCCTCGGTAAACTATTTCGTCTTTGCCTTTCTACTTCAACCTTCCCTTCTTGCTGGAAACGTGCGCTCATTCAGCCTGTGCCGAAGAAGGGGGACCTCTCAACCTTCCCTCCAACTACCGTCCATTTCTTTGACCTCCGTTACTCTAAAGTTTTCGAATCTATTCTTAACAGGAAGATTTGGAAACATCTCAATTCTTCTAATCTTATCTCAGATCACCAGTATGGCTTTCGTAAGAAACGCTCTACTGGTGATCTTCTTTCCCTTCTCTCTGACTCTTGGTCCTCCGCTCTCTTCGGCATTTCGGTGAATCTTTTGATTTCGCGCTGGACATATCGAAAGGTTTCGATAGAGTCTGGCACAAAGCTTTGTTTTCTAAACTTCCCTCTTTCGGTATCTATCCTTCTCTCTGTGATCTTCTCACTAATTTCCTTTCCGGTCGTTCTATAGCAGCTGTTGTAGACGGCCACCGTTCTTCCTTTAAATCTATTAATAGTGGTGTTCCTCAGGGTTCTGTTTTATCCCCAGCACTTTTTCTACTTTTCATTAATGACCTTCTCTCTATTACCTCATCTCCTATCCACTCCTATGCCGATAACTCCACCCTTCATTATTCCTTCCAGTTTGAAAAACGTCCCACCCAACAGCAGTTGATAGACTCGAGAAGGATAGCCTTGGAGCAACTAACCTCTGATCTTTCACTTATTTCAAATTGGGTCAGAGAAAACATGGTTGTTTTCAATGCCTCAAAAACTCAATTCCTTCTTCTCTCCACTCGACACAATCTTCCACACAACTATGATATCTTCTTCGAAAACACACAACTCAAGCCTTTATCTGTTCTTAATATTCTTGGTGTTTCTTTTTCTCGTGATCTTTCTTGGAAAGATCACATTACTTCTCTTTCTAAACAAGCTTCTAAGAGGTTGGGTGTTCTGAGGCGCCTTCAGAATTACTTCACACCACCCCAGCTGCTTGCTCTGTACAGGGGTGTTGTTCGAACCTGTATGGAGTATGCTTCGCACATCTGGGGTGGTTCCACACATACAGCTCTCCTAGAGAAGGTGGAGTCTAGGGCATTTCGTCTCATCAACTCTCCTGCTCTTACTAACTCTCTTCAATCTCTTTCTGCCCGTCGAATTGTTGCGTCACTCTCTCTTTACTATCGCTATTACAATAGACACTGCTCTTCTGAACTCTCTCGTCGCATACCTCCTCCATTGAGAAGAGCTCGTGCGACACGCCTTTCTACACAGTCTCATCCTTTCTCTGTCCAACTCTCCGACCCAGACTTAACCGCTATGCTCAATCTTACATATACTCTACTGGTAGAGTCTGGAACACACTCCCTTCATCTGTTTTCCCAACTTCCTTTGACCTACATACTTTCAAACACCGTGTATCTAGACACGTCGGCCTCCATCGACCATGATATAGATCTTTCCCAACTCCGGTGGAATTTGGTAGGCCTCTGGCCTTTGTCCACCAGGAGATATATATATAAAAAAAAAAAAAAAAAAAAAATTATATATATATATATATATATATTAGGGATGGAGCGATACCAAAATTTTTACCGATACCGATACCGATACCGATACCTAAAAATTACCAGATACCGATACCGATACCGATACCGATACCGGTATCGGAAAATATGCCGATACTACTGCCGATACCGATACCGATACCGATACTTTACTCTATCCAAAAAGATTTAGAACCGATACCGATACCGATACTACCGATACTGAAAAGGCCGATACCGATACCGATACCGGTATCGGAAAATATGCCGATACTTGCCGATACCGATACCGATACCGATACTTTCACTCCATCCCTAATATATATATATATATATATATATATATATATATATATATATATATATATATATATATATATATATATATATATATATATATATATATATATATATATATATATATATATATATATATATATATATATATATATATATATATATATATATATATATATATATATATATATATATATATATATATATATATATATATATATATATATATATATATATATATATATATATATACTACTGAGAAATTTACATCTCCAAAATTTAATCCTTACTTCTCACTTCATCTAATCTTGATAAATTAAGTCAATGGTTTTCAGTCTGTAGTTTACCATTTAACCTATCACTATAAATTGAAATTGTTCAACTGTCTAATTTATCACTACAAATTGAAGTTGCTAAACTGCCTAATTTATCGCTAAATATTGAAATTGTTCGACCCTCTAATTTATTACTACAAATTGAAATTGCTCAACTTCGAAATTTATCACTATAAATTGGCATTGTTCAATGCCTATTTTATCACTACAAATTGAAATTGCTCAACTGCCTAATTTATCGCTAGACATTGAAATTATTTAACTCTCTAATTTATCACTAAAAATTGAAATTGTTTAACTTCCTAATTTATCACTACAAATTGAAATTGTCAACTCAAATTTATCTATAAATTGGCATTGTTCAATGCCTATTTTATCACTACAAATTGAAATTGTTCAACTTCCAAATTTATCACTACAAATTGAGATTGTTCAACTGCCTAATTTATCACTCTCCTATTGACAATATAAACATCCTGGGTCTTCACATAACCAAAACCAAAAAAATGTCTTGGAAACCTCACATCACAATGGTTGATAGGGGGCCTCAAAGAAGGTTGGACTTTGGTTTAGATTGCGAGAATTTTTTTCTTCTCAGTTACTCCAATTATACAAGGGCCTCATCTTCCCTTGTATGGAATACTGCTCTCATATCTAGGGTGGCTCAGGTTTCACAAGTTTTTTGGAAAGGGTCGAGTCAAAGTCTAAAAGACTTATAAAATGTTCTGCTTTCTGATTCACTTTTGCGACGTGACATTGGAGTCATTTCTTTTCGTTAGGTACTGCAGCGGCAAATGCTCGAGGGAGCTGTCCACTCGTATACCTCTATCTTTATGGCGTCCTCGTAGTACAAGGCTGCACAAGATTTTCAGTAGACATAGGCAACTCCAGGCTTCTCCTCTGTGGTGCCTCCTTCTTTCCAGTCACCTCTGTTCTGTGGAACTCTCTCCCATCTTTTGTGTTTTCTTTCAAATTTGATCTCAATTTCTTTAAAGCCCACGCCTTTGCTTACCTAAGAAATTTGCGTTTGGTGGGACTTGTAGATTTTGATAAAAATTTATTCTTTGCTTTGTTGCCCTAACAATTGTTATCGTAATAGGACTTTGCCAGTGAGCGGTGGCGATGTGTAAAGAAAATAGAAAAGAAAAGAAAAGTATCCAATCTTAAGACTAACAAAAATACCTAAGGTGAGCGTAGACTGAGGCTTTAAAATGACGAAGATTAAATACAAAAGTAAAAATAGAAGATAGTAAAAATTTCCACAGAAGAGTGGCGGCTGGAAAGGAGGTGCTACAACGAGCAAGACTGTAGTTTGCGATACTGTCAAAATGTTCATTTGCAACCCTTGTACTACTAGAGCGACTCATAGGTGCTATAACGGCACTTGCTGTAATAACACCTTTAGAAAGGAGATATAGCATCAACGTCAAGTTGCAGAAAATGAGGGTCGTCAAGGGAGTTTGTAAGTAGGGGACAGTTTTACAGTTTTAACTCAACTCTGTCCATAAAAAGTGTGGAACGGGGCCCCATCTCCTCCACTCCCACCACCACCTCCGGATGTAAGAACAGTACTCCATCCAAGGGGGGAAGAATAAGACCCTTATATAATTAGAGTAACTGTTCAGAAAAAAATCTCCCGCAACCTTAACCAAATCCCCTCTTTCTTTAAGGCCACCTAAGAAAACCTTGTGATTTGAGATTTCCAAGATAATTTTTTTGTTTAGGTTCAGACCACGAGTGTTTATGTTATGCACAGGTGATAAGGTAGAGCTGTCGAAGTAGATAGAAATGATGAAAGATGTTTTGGAGAAGGAAATATGAAGAATTTGAGTTTTTTAAAGTGTTGAATTTTACAATGCTGCCGTGACACCACCTGGAAATCCCATACAGATCGGCAAGAATAGAATAGTAAAGCATCTCTTGATTCAAAAGAAGGAACAGATTTTAAGTGGAAAGTTGAATCGTCATCATAAAAATGAATAATAAATAGAGTTTGATGTGCAACTAAGGAGGTCGTTGATGAAAGTACGAATAGAGTATGAGGTACAACTAAACCCTAAGTAACACCACAACTAATTTAGATAGAATAAGAAGTTGCTCCAACAAGTACTGATGATGAATAATTTGAGACGAAACTAGATATGGGTAAGCAAAGAGCAATAGGAAACCCAAATGAAGGAAGCTTAGAGAACAGTAACGCATGCCATGCACTGTCAAAAGCCTCGGATAGGTCAAGAGCCACTACACAAGAATCTTCACAGTCCCTATGGGCATAATACTATTGATCAGTAAGATAGGAAAGGTCAAAAGTAGACCACGAGCGTCGAAAGATATACTGGTGATCAGAAAGTAAGGAATGAGATTCCAAAAAATCCAGGAAATGAGAGTTAAGAATAGTTTCAAGGGTTTTAGATAGAATCCATGTGAGAGCTAGAGGACGATAGTTTAGAATGTTTAGAGAGGCTGCCCTTCTTTGGGATAGGCTGAACATATACATATATATATATATATATTATATAAATATAATTATATAATATAATATATATTATATATATATAATATATATATATATATATATATAAATATATATATATATATATATATATATATATATTATATATATATATATATATATATATATTATATATATATATATATATATATATATATATATATATATATATATATATATATATATATTATATATATATATATATTTATATATATATATATTATAATATATATATATATTATATATATATATATTATTATTATTAACGCTCATTATATATAAACAAGAGTGCAAGATGATGTCTCACTCTACAAATAATATAATTACATTTAATTATATAATTACTTGAGATATAGGTATAATTAGTTACTTCTCTTTAAAATAATATTAAGAGATCATCCCAAGTTATTAAATTGCTTAATTTAATTCATATGTAACATTCTTTGAAGTATTTTATGGAGTTTCTATGTTTCATAAAGGAAATAATCCTATAAATATTAGAATAATTTTTAAATAAGATAAAGATTTATTCGACTTTTCAAACACTATCTGTTTGACGGGATGAAATGTGATATTCTAGCAATGAAAAAGGTCATTGGAAATGATCACAAGGGTTGTAGGAAGCTTGAAGGTTTAAGTTCCTTTTTCAGAATAAATATATTAATATTAAAATGACAATCTTTTTAAATTTTATTTCTAGGGTTTTATTAATAAAATTATGCCTTCTGTATTATTTGTTACATTTCAGGCAATTATCATGATCACATGTTACATTAGACAATTGAAGA
>SEYY01001238.1:0-2500 GCA_009176605.1 Armadillidium nasatum
ATAATAATAATAAAAATAATAATAATAATAATGAAGTGACTGTAAAGTTCTGTGAAAAGGGACTTCTAAAGGGATACACATTGGTTTCTATTGAGCATCAAAGATTAGCAGTTAAATAAATTTTTGAGCTTTATTAAAAAAATACTAAAATGGTGCATATAAGAAAATGAGTAATAGAGATAATGCTAATTGAAATACAAATATCTTATAAAATTAATAGCAGTGAAAATAGTAAGAACAATAATAATATAATAATAATAAATAATAATAATAATAATAATAATAATAATAATAATAATAATAATAATAATAATAATAATAATAATAATAATTCTTTAAAGGATTTTTGCATCACAATAGTAAAGAAAGAAGCAACGATGTCTTGAAGAAAAAATTTTTTGTATTTCCAATATGGAGATGATTTGTGATGATTCGTGGGTTTAGGAGGCATTATAATTACATGATCTCAGTTACAAAATATGAAAGGAAGTTATTCATGACTTAAAATGATCATATGTCGTGAAAATAAAGGATATTAAGTTACGTAAAATATATAATATTTAAATAAATATATAATTTTTTTATAAAAAATATAAAAAGATTTTAAAAAAGTTTTTTAAAAAAATATTTTGGTTATATATATATATATATATATATATATAATATATATATATATATATATATATATATATATATATATATATATATATATATATATATATATATCATCCGGAGTTGGGAAATATCGGGATCTTGGTCGTTAAAGACCGACGTGTCCAGATACACGGCGTTTAAAAGTGTGCAAGTCAAAGGAAGGTTTGGAAAACAGATAAAGGGAATGTGTTCCAGACTTTACCAGTAGAGTATATGTTATTGAGCATAGCATAGCGGTTAAGTCTGGATTTCGGAGAGTTGGACATAGAAAGGATAAGAATGTGTAGAAAGACGTGTCGCAAAAGCTCTTCTTAATGGAGAGATTTGCTACTGGAGAGTTCAAAAAAGCAATGTCCATTGTAATGGCGATAGTAAAGAGAGAGTGACGCAACAATTCGACGAGCAGAAGAGATTGGAGAAGGTTAGTGGGAGTGCTAGAGTTGATGAGACTAAAAGCCCTAGACTCCATCTTCTCAAGGAGAGCTGTATGAGAGGCGTACTCCATACAAGGGCTAAGAACACCCATATACAGAGCAAACAATTGGGGTGGAGTGAAGAAATTCTGAAGGCGCCTCAGAACACCCAACCTCTTGGAAGCTTGTTTAGAAAGAGAAGTAATGTGATCTTTCCAAGAAAGATCACGAGAAAAAAGAAACACCGAGAATATTAATGAACAGATGAAAGTTTGAGTTGTGGGCTTTCGAAGAAGATATCATAGTTGTGTGGAAGATTGTGTCGAGTAGAGAGAAGGAGAAACTGAGTTTTTGAGGCATTAAAAATTACCATGTTTTCTCTTCCCCAATTTGAAATACGCGTGAAAGAACAAAGGCTAGTTGCTCCAAAGCTACCTTCCTTGCGTCTATTAACTGCTGTTGGGAAGGGCGTTTTTGTGAAACTGGAGAATAGTAGTGAAGTGGGATCAGACATGAAGTAATAGCAAGAAGGCCATTAATGAAAAGCAGAAAAAGTGTTGGGGATAGGACAGAACTCTGAGTAACACCACTGTCAGTAGATTTAAAGGATGAAAATTGTGGTCGTTTACAACAGCTGCAATAGAACGACAGGAAAGGAAATCAGAGAGAAGGTCACAGAGTGAAGGATAGATATGGAAAGAGGGAAGTTTAGAAATCAAAAGCCCAGACTCTACAGAAGGCTTTCGATATGTCCAGCACGACAAAGAAAGATTCACAGATATATATATATATATATATATATATATATATATATATATATATATATATATATATATATATATATATATATATATATATATATATATATATAATATATATATATATATATATATATATATATATATATATATATATATATATATATATATATATATATATATATATATATATATATATATTATATATATATATATATATATATATATATTATATATATATATATATATATATATATATATATATATATATATATATATATATATATATATATATATATATATATATATATATATATATATATATATATATATATATATATATATATATATATATATATATATATATATATATATAGATATATATATATATATATATATATATATATATATATATATATATATATATATATATATATATATATATATATATATATATATATATATATATATATATATATATTTAAAGGTAATTAATTAATTTGCTGTATTCAAAATGGATAATTCAAAAAAAACTTTCGGTTTCTTATTAAATGAAAACGACAACTCTTTAGTTTAATAATATTAAATATAAATACCTTCCCACTTCCAAGAACGAGTTGAATACAATTATTTTTTCCCCACATGAGACCCACCAACTATTTATCATAATTATAT
>SEYY01001238.1:20000-42500 GCA_009176605.1 Armadillidium nasatum
CCCAATTCTGGTGGAATATGAATAGGTCTGACCCTTATCCATCGGAGGAGATATAAAGAAAAATTTCAGAAATCTTTTCCAATTTTAATTTTAAACACTTCCGTTGACGTATACTCTTTTAAACGCAGGGTATCGTATTGTGCTTGGCCATTAATTTAGGAATGAATTTTAGTTCTTCCAATTTTGAAGGGTTTCCTGTAGGCCTCTGTCCTTTTAGTACAAGAAGTGACAAAAAAAAAGGAAATATAAAATTCAGCAACAATAGTAGTAATAAAATGTAAGTAAAATGGTGTCGTTACAGAATAATAGAAGCACATAAGCAATAAAATTAGTATTAGTAGTAATAGTAATAATAGTAGAAAAGGGAACATTAAAAGTAATATTAGAAAGTAAGAAGTAAATAGACTTTTTTTCTGCACTTCCGCAAATAATTATGATTTAAAG
Source organism: Armadillidium nasatum (assembly GCA_009176605.1). Classification (NCBI taxonomy): domain Eukaryota; kingdom Metazoa; phylum Arthropoda; class Malacostraca; order Isopoda; family Armadillidiidae; genus Armadillidium; species Armadillidium nasatum. Next base: position 20,445 of record SEYY01001238.1, read on the forward strand.
TGGTTGAATGTTGTTTTTTTTACCGTTTAATTCCAGTAACAAATTATGACATTTCAAAATATGAAACTATTATTTATTTATTTATATTTTATTAATATTTTAATTATTTATTTGTTTTTATTTATTTATTTATTTACATTTTATTAATATTTTAATTATTTATTTGTTTGTTTGTTTATTTTATTTATTCAAATTTAATTTATTTATCTGTTTTTATTTATTATTTATTAATTTGTCTATTTATTTTTTCATATTTTATTTATTCACGTCGTTTTATTTATTTATTTGCTTAATTATTTCTTACTTGAATTCTTCTTAATGTTCTAAGTTTTTGTGATGAATTTTTTATTACAATTTTTTTTCCTCAAGAAGAAGAAGAAGAAGAAGAAGAAGAAGAAGAAGAAGAAGAAGAAGAAGAAGAAAAAGAAGAAGAACTTCCACCCGGGCGAGATCCACAAGATTGTCTCAGATTAGTGGCCGACATGCCATGATATTTGGTTTTAGAAAGTGCGTAAATTTTCAAAAAGGAAAAAATGGAGGAAGAAAATTATGAAAAAAAAAAAAAAATTCATATATATATATATATATATATATATATATATATATATATATATATATATATATATATATATATATATATATATATATATATATATATATATATATATATAATACAAGAGAATCATTATATAGAATATACATATTATATTATTGCCCTTCTAATTTATTTGTTAATGGTAGTAGTAGTAGTTGTTGTTGTTGTTGTTATTTTTTGTAGGACCGTAATTATTTTTAATAAATTGTAGGATTATCATGAGTCACGTGTCAAAAGATTATAATTTTATTATTTTTTAAATTTTATATCGGGATTTTATTATCCAATATCGTTAGATGATGCGAGTAGTTAGGAATTTTTTTTTTTTTTTTTTTTTTTTTTTTTTGCTTCTAAAATCTTACTTCAAATATTACGATTATGCATTTAGATAATAAAAATTATATATTAAATAATAATAATACTATGTAATAATAATAAGAATACTATGTAATAATAATAATAATAATAATAATAATAATAATAATAATAATAATAATAATAATAAAAACAATAATAATAATAATAATTATTATATATATTATTATTATTATTATTATTATTATTATTATTATTATTATTATTATTGTTGTTATTGTCATTGTAATAATTATTAATTTTGTAAAGTTTTATTTTCCATTTCTTCTATATTTGAACCTACAGCATATCTATATACTCTACTTAGATTTCATATATATATATATATATATATATATATATATATATATATATATATATATATATATATATATATATATATATATATATATATATATATATATATATATATATATATATATATATATATATATATATATATATATATATATATATATATATATATATATATATATATATATATATATATATATATATATATATATATATATATATATATATATATATATATATATTTCAGATTTTGAGTGTTCATTGTACCTCTGCAGGATCATCTTACCATTCAATACCTTCAGCTTCCATTAAACTTAACGAACAAACTGAAAAGAATAGTTATGACTTTTGTAAACATTCCTTCCATTCTTGGATGTGTCAAAGTGCACAAAAGCAAGCAAAAGATATTCTGATAATTTCTCAGCTCCAACGAACAAGAAAAAATCTTCAACCCTCTTTATTAGAGAGGCCGTTCCCGTTTATATATCAACCTCAATAATAGATGAAGGTCTTGAGAAAATCTCTTCATCGCCTTCTTACAAATCTAGTAATGACCCTGTCTTTATATCAACCACAGCGATGGATAAAGGTTATAAAAAAAGTTCTTTATCTTCTTCGTATAAATCTAATAATGATCCTGTCCATGTATCAACCTCAGTAGTGGATAAAGGTTTTGGAAAAATCGCTTCAACATCTTTGTATAAACCTGCTTATGACTCTGTCCCTATGTCAACTCCAGCAGTAGATAATGCTTCAGAAAAGGGTTCTTCACCTTCGTTTAATCCTAATAAGAAAATAGCATGTAATCATCCATCTCAACCCTGGATGTGCCAACCCAAACAGAAAAGTATCCTAAGAGGATCTTTTAATTCTCCGACGACTGTAAGACGTCCCGACTTTCAAAAGACTTCAAAAGATTCTTCTCCTTTTTCGGTCAAACCTACTAAAAATGCTCTCCCTCATATCAAGTACGATAAAGTGTTCTCATGCTTTTCATTCTTGGATGTGCAGTAACACAACAAAAAATGTTCCGACTAAACCTTACAACGAAAATAGCCTCGAATATAAATTCCTTGAAACTAGTCCCAAAATTGAAAGAGAAACCTAAACCCCAAAAGATGAAAGATATGTGCAGCCACGCCTTTCATTCCTTGGTTGTGTCAAAACAGAAACGGAGTGAAACAAAACTCAAAGTTAAAATCCATTCCTACACCAAGAGTCAGAATCTATACCTAAATCATCTTCCAATTTTCCTGTTCACCAAATTCTTCCAACGACACAAAAACCTATTTTGTTACCAACAACCTCCAGACCCATTTTATTGCCAGCAACACCTAAGCCAGTTTTATTGCCTACAAAACATTTCAAAAAGGATGAAGGAAGGCTCCCCAACAGCGAAAAGAAATACAATAAATGCAGTCACGCTTTTCATTCTTGGTTGTGTGACACAGGTCCTAAAAAACCTGCGCAGCAAAAAATAAGAACCTCCACAGTCAAATAATAAAAGCTACTTTTCCTATTAAATCAAATTCAAATATAGAAACAAACACAGTAAAGAAACCTGTTCAGCAAAAGTTAATATCTTCACCGTCAGTAAAACCTACTTCACCTTTTAAATCAAATTTAAATACAAAAGCAAACACTGTTAAATATGATAAGTGTTCACATGCTATCCATTCATGGATGTGTTCGAAACCCAAAAATAAAGATGTTATCAAATCTCCTTCTGCATCGTTAATATTTCCAAACACAAAGCTCCCTTCTATTGCGTTACAACCGAAAAGCCTCAAACATAAAGGAAACAATCCTTATTCCCAATTTTCCCAAAATGACATTTGTAGTCATCCTTTTCATTCTTGGCTATGTGGAAAAAACATGAAAAAGTCTGAAAACTTTAAATTCTCTAATAATTTCAGTAATGAAAACTCTTTACCAACAATGAAAATAGATTCACAAGCCAATGTTCCAACAACCACAAAAGTTCTAAAAAACCGCCCAAAAAATGTTTGTGGTATCTTATTTAACGATCAGAACTGTCAGTCTCTCTATGGGAGAGAAAATAAACTCTCAATGTTTCATAGTCCGGTTTTATTCCATTTTAAAAAGTCTTTTAACTTAGGGTCAGAAGAGAAGCTAAAGAACACACCAAGAAATAACTTTCAGATAATGAAGAATATAAAACCTGCCCCTAAATTAAATATAGAAAAAGGATTAAACTTTCGTGATTTGAATTGCAATAATCCAATTAACAGTCATCTATGTTCAGGAAATCAAGCTACATCGAAACCACCCGAATCATTTACCGGATCCTCTGGAGTAAATTTAGCCACACCAACTGTAGTAAGAGAAAATCAAAAACTTCTCCATCAGAAAAATCATTGCGATCACCCATTTCATTCATGGAACTGTAACAGAGTCAATCAAAAACAGAGAACAGTTATAAACATTAAAGAAATACCAAATATCAGGGCTCTGCCTTTAGAAGGGGAAAGTGTTTAAAATTGGGAAAGTTTGAAAGCATTTTAATGTGTTTTTAAGTTATTCTAATTTTGTTGTTATATAAGTTAATACCAATTTGAAAGCGAAAATTTTCTGAAAAAATGAAAACGATTTCTTTAAATGTGGTGTAAGAAATATTATTATTATTATTATTAAGAAATATTATTATTATTATTATTATTATTATTATTATTATTATTATTATTATTATTATTATTATTATTATTATTATTATTTGTTTGTTATAAGACTTTTACTAGAAGTAAAAAGCTTCAGTAGTATAAAAAATTACGCTATGTGCTCATAAATATTGAAAAACAACAGTCAGATTTCTTTAAAAAGAAAGAGCAAAATAAATTTATTGCGAAACTTAGTACGTACGAAAGCATAGCAAATTATTTTAATTACTTTATTAACTAAGTAATATAAATTACTAATAATAAAAAACAAAAGGATGCATTTAAAATAAGTAAAAATTTGAATAAATAGGTTAATAAATAAATTAACATAGTTATACTTTAAAAACAAATATTATTAATAGAAGATTGTATTATAAGGTAAACAAAATTATTTTTGAAGCTTGTGATAGGTTGTTGTTCAATAGATATATATATATATATATATATATATATATATATATATATATATATATATATATATATATATATATATATATATATATATATATATATATATATATATATATATATATATATATATATATATATATATATATATATATATATATATATATATATATATATATATATATATATATATATATCTTTATTACTATGTACTTTGTTATTTATTCCAATGTTGAGAGGTGGCGTCAGCATTCATTTAATACCTACCCAGACTGTTCAAGAGAATAAGAACAAGGGTTTGGAACCCTATCCTCTCTCGGGGTTTATAACCCTATCCTCTCTTGGGGTTTAGAACCCTATCCTCTCTCTCGTTTTCAGTAGTCGATTAGAAAGACTGAAGATGAAAAGTGGTTTTGCGATTACAATATCAAGGTAGAAACGGTCTATTCTTACATGAAATTCATAATTTGTTTATTATAAGAAAACTTTATTTTGCTACCTTCGAATTTTTGTGTCAATTCAAAATTTTAATATATTTTTTTTTTAAGACGTGTTAAAAAGGAAAAAGAACATTAAATTAAATTTAAATTAAACTTTAATTAAATTTGATTTTAAAAGATAAAATTTTATTCTTCTCTCTATCACTGATTTATCAATTCCTCTTCCTTTCTATTTTCAATAAACTCAATTTCTTCAAATTAGGGATTGTCAGTTTTCATTCACCAAAGCTAAAAAACTCAGAACAAAATTGATCATTTAAAATGATTCAGAAATTTTAAATCTTTCATCGTTCAATTGTAATATTGTATATTATGGACCAAAACAACAGAGAAATATTATTTTCTTTTTTCTTGATTTATTTTTCATGTTTTACGTCTCTCTCTCTCTCTCTCTCTCTCTCTCTCTCTCTCTCTCTCTCTCTCTCTCTCTCTCTCTCTCGACCTGTTTCTTGCTTTATTGTTTTCTTTTTTCTTGATTTATTCTTCATGTTTGGCATCTCTCTCTCTCTCTCTCTCTCTCTCTCTCTCTCTCTCTCTCTCTCTCTCTCTCTCTCTCTCTCTCTCTCTCTCTCTCTCTCTCTCTCTTTCTGTTTATCCTGATGAAACCAAATACTAAATGATTAGCTAAAGTTTTTTTTTTAATCTAATGATAATTTTAAGATTTTTTCTATTAATTATTAATAATATTATTATTTTTATTGCTATTAATATTGATTTTTATTATTTTCATTATATGATTATTCTTGTTGTTGATGTTGTTTTATATATATATATATATATATATATATATATATATATATATATATATATATATATATATATATATATATATATATATATATATATATATATATATATATATATATAATATATATATATATATAATAATAAATAAATAATAATGAAAAATTAAAAAAAAAAAAAATACTTGAAAAAAAAAAAAAAAAAAAAAAAAAAAAGTGATATTTTTAGAATGTAAAAAGAATATACCTAACCTTAGCCTAATGTAGATCTAACACTGCAAAATTGTCAGATGATTCCTGACCTATAAATAAAAGCCATTAGAATTTAGTCCAAATTTCACTTTTTTTATTTTTTTTAACACCTTCGAATGGTAAAATGGATTTCTCTTATAACCCACAAAATATAATGAAATTAGAAATATTCGAAGAAATACGTTAAAAACTGTAAAAAAAATTACGTTAAATTTCGACTTTATTGGTTTGTGGGTTATAAGATTTGTATATTATAATATTCATATAATTATGTTATTTTTTTTGTATACATTACCATTATTTTGCAATTGTAAAGTTTAGTTTTAAAAATATTTTGAAATATTTTTTGTACTTTATATTTTTTACCAGTATGATTCAAAGAACAAATATTTTGATTAATTTTGTTTCATTACCGTATCCTATATAATTATAATAATATTTTTTTTTCTGTTTTACAGATCGCCACCACTTACGGGCAGCGCCCTTTTCAATATTAATTATTATTAATAATAATAATACTAATAGTAATTTTAATATTAATAATTTAATATATATATATATATATATATATATATATATATATATATATATATATATATATATATATATATATATATATATATATATATATATATATATATATATATATATATATATATATATTATATATATATATATATATATATATATATATATTATATATATATATATATATATATATATATATATATATATATATATATATATATATATATATATATATATATATAATATATATATATATATATATATATATATATATATATATATATATACACACACATAATAGGTAATTATCATGAACATTAGTAGTACAGCATTCTCTTTCCATATTATTTCTTTTTTTGACACATAATATTAGGCATAATTTCCTAAATTTTTTACCTTTTTGACAAATTATTATTATTATTATTATTATTATTATTATTATTATTATTATTATTATTATTATTATTATTATTATTATTTATTATATATTATTATTATTATTATTATTATTATTATTATTATTATTATTATTATTATTATTATTATTATTATTATTATTATTAATAGTATTATTATTCTAGTATCTATTTCATTTTTTCATCCTATAAGTTTCTTAACTTGCTTAATTTATTATTATTCTTGTAATGCGATTAAGAATTGTTCGGAAAACTTCCGTTTATTTAAAAGAAGAAAATAGACCAAAGATGATAACCAAAACAAACAAGGAAGTCCTCAATACGGGAACAAATGTTTAGAAATATAAGTTTATTAATATTTCGTGCACACACACTCGTATCTGTTCACACATAATATATATATATATATATATATATATATATATATATATATATATATATATATATATATATATATATATATATATATATATATATATATATATATATATATATATATATATATATATATATATATATATATATATATATATATATAGGTAAATATTAAGAATTCTGACCATTCGATATATGGAAATATCGATATATCAAAACATCGATATATTATTATTATTATTATTATTATATTATTATTATTATTATTATTATTATTATTATTAGTAGTAGTAGTAGTAGTAGTAGTAGTAGTAGTAGTAGTAGTAGTAGTAGTAATAGTAGTATTGTTATTATTATTTTTTAGTTTTCTAGAGTACTTAGTTCGACTTATCATAACCTCAACGATATACGTTGCCGTGTGATACAGGCCTAACCGATAGATGGATCGACGTTGCCGTGTAATACAAGCTTATTGCCATTGTCACATTCTTTTTCGGTAACTACTAATTTAAAATGTTGCAAAAACGAAAGAAGACCCCAATATGTGGATCAAATTTCATTTATATCCTTAACATTCATTTTAATACGGAAAAGTTCAATTTGTCACTATGGAAGGTATATAATAACAATTCATTTTAGACATACAGTATTTTAAATTGATAGGAATTTCAAAATATTGATAAAAATAGAAAATTCAAAATTACAAAATATCAATATAAATAATTCAATATATCGAATGGTCAGACAACTTCTTAACATAAGCCATATATATATATATATATATATATATATATATATATATATATATATATATATATATATATATATATATATATATATATATATATATATATATATATATATATATATATATAAATATCGTGTTCTGTTCAAGCCTTCCTCTGGATAAGGAAAAAGTCGCAGTCTTCGACGAGAAGTTTTTAGAAAATTAGTTCAGGTTACTAGTCGAATATGCGGTTGTATTTCTTTGATTTCCTTTGGAATTTTTGTTTTCTTTGGATGAGTCTTTTGGAATCTGCAGACGTCATAAGTGAGGTGATTTTCTCTGGCACGGAAATATATATTCTATTCTCTTTCTCTTTTACTGAAACTAATAAATGTTAGTTTAACTCTACTTGTTCTCGTGTAATCACCATACACGGACACTGCTAACTTAAATTATCGACGTCTTCAAACTCCAGAAAATGGAGCTTCTTACATTTCATTCCGGAGTCGAGAAAAATCAATTCTTGGAGACACTAACTCTTTTCTCTGTAGAAAATGTAATTATCTTTTTGGTTCCTTCATTTCCCTCCTTTTCAGGCATTTTGCAATAAATCTCAATACTCACTTTGTTTCTTCCTCTTTCTCATTCTTCTTACCTTCTGCTATAACCGGAGCTCTCCACTCATACTTTTGCCTTTATTCCACTTAAGACGATTCCTAAAGAATTCCTCCTCCTCAATCCCCTTCCAACACGTTCTTGCCTAAAATAATTATCTCTTCGAAAGATGTTCTTTCTGCACTCACTGATCTTACAACTAAGAAAACATGCGGTCTAGAAGGTATCTCTCTTGTGGTTTCCAAAACTTGTGCTTCTGAGTTGGCACCTTGCCTTCATGAACTGCTTTGTCTCTGCCTATCAACTTCATCTTTCCTTTCCTGTGGCAAGTGTACACTTATTCAATTTGTGACGCAAAGAAGTGGGATCCTTCTCAACCTCCAACTACCTTTGTATTGATTTACTTTCTGTTCTTTTCAAATTTTTCGAATTTAACTTTACAGGAAGATTTGGAAGCATCTTAAATCTTGTAGTCATATATCAGATCATCAGTATAGCTTCCGTAAGTGAGGCTCAATGGTTATCTTCTCTCCTTTCTCTCTAACTCTTAGTCCTCTGCTCTTTGGAATTTCGATTAATTTTTGCTGTGGCGCTAAATATATCATAGGCTTTCGACAGAGTCTGGCACAAAGCTCTAATTTCTAAACTATTCTCAGTATCTATCCTTCTCACTGACGTCCTTTCCAGTCGTTCCAGAGCTGCTGTGGATCTTTCTCGTATTTTTAGTTAGGAAAAGGAAACATGATTTCGTAGCCATGGTTTCAATCCCTCAAATACACAATTCATTCACCTATTTGACATAATTTTCCAGTCAACAATGAATCTTCAAAAACATGCAACCTAATTTTATCTTAATATTCCTGGTACTTCTTTTTCTCATGGCCTCTCTCGGAAGGATCATATTATCTTTCTTTCTACGCAAGCTTCCAAGTGGTTGTATGTTCTATGGAACCTTAAGAACTTTTCATTACATTAATTGTTTTGCTCTGTAAAAGAAAGATGTTTACCTTTGAAAAGAATATGCATAACATGTCTGGGATGTTTCCGCATATACTGCCATCCTTGAGAAGGTGGAGTCTTGGACCTTTCGTCTTGTTAACTATCTCACTCTCACTAATTCTCTCCAATCTGTTTTAAACCTTCATACTAATACATCACTCACCTTATACTGTGACTTTTATGATGGACACTTCCCTACTACTATATATCAATCGTAACATATATATATATATATATATATATATATATATATATATATATATATATATATATATATATATATATATATATATATATATATATATATATATATATATATATATATATATATATATATATATATATATATATATATATATATATATATATATATATATATATATATATATATATATATATATATATATATATATATATATATATATATATATATATATATATATATATATATATATATATATATATATATATATATATATATATATATATATATATATATATATATATATATATATATATATATATATATATATATATATATATATATATATATATATATATATATATATATATATATATATATATATATATATATATATATATATATATATATATATATATATATATATATATATATATATATATATATATATATATATATATATATATATATATATATATATATATATATATATATATATATATATATATATATATATATATATATATATATATATATATATATATATATATATATATATATATATATATATATATATATATATATATATATATACAATTCATAGACAATTGCTATGCTCTCCAATTGAATGTATTAAACTTTGAAAAGATGTTCTACTTGAGAAAAATACGAAAGCATCTCAAAGGCTCCCGAAGAGCAAAGAGTCAAACTTGAATTTTATTTATGACGAAGGAAAGTATTTCTTCAATTATGACAACAACAAAAAAAGACTCGCCAAATCAGTTTAACTGTATCACTAAAGCTGAAAAGTTCGTTCTACAGCATTTCATTTATCAATACAAAGATTTTATTTACATATATATATATAATTATTTTTTTTTTTTTTTTTTTTTTATTTTTAATTTTTTAAAGTGCATTATTTACTAAAAAAAATTTTTAAAAAAAATTTTTTTTTTGGAAAATATTTTAAAAATAAATAACTAAATATATTTTTGGGTTTAAAAATGTGTTTTACAAAAAGTGAATTTTTTTAATCATTTTTTTTTCCTTTTTTTTTTTTTTTTTTTGTTTGTTTGCTTATCAGAAAATAAAACATCCGTTAGTCCTATTGATTGAGTTTCTTATCAGTTTAAAAGATTAACAGTCACACGCTTTTTATAAAAATAATAAAACGCAGTGAAACATACATAAATACATATTTAATACATACATATTAAATTTATAGACATTCGAATGTAAAACACGTACTATATGTGCATATATACGAAACTAAAAAATAACTATATATAATATATATATATATATATATATATATATATATATATATATATATATATATATATATATATATATATATATATATATATATATATATATATAAAATACATGCATACACACATACACCATACATACACACATACATACACAAATACGAGTACATGCATACACACACCGGTATATTTTAAAAAATAATAAGACAATTGATTTGTTAAAGTAATACATAAAAAGTCACACACAGATACACCTACATAATTCATTAGTAGAAACTAACACACTTCCATACTCAAATTCAGTTGTAATAAAAGAAGTTTTCTCGATGCAAGTACCCCGCAAAACCGAGGCACCTCACAAAGCCGAGGTACCCCTACAAACCATATTATATATTTTTTAAAAAACAAAAGTATAAAGGGGTTATAAACTGAAATAACACCGTAATGCGCTTTTGAAATAATTATTTTTTTTATTTTTTTTTTTTAATTAACCTGTAAAAGATCATTTATATTTTAAAAGAAATCTCAAGCTTTGAAAGAATTTTTAATAATTAAATTAAAGTTTGAAGAGAGAGAGAAAAATATTTTTTAATGTTTTAAGTAATTTGATAATGAATCGCATTTGTATTTTGTGTATATATATATATATATATATATATATATATATATATATATATATATATATATATATATATATATATATATATATATATATATATATATATATATATATATATAAGTAATTTTTACTAACCTAAATTAGAAAAACCAAATTCAATTCCTAAATTAAAAGCCAATATATCTCAGCAGAAATTAAATGAAATGGAAGGAAATAGAAAAAGGAAGTGTGTTGTTCTTTCCATGTAAAGTACATTGTTTAAAAATTGTCATAACGATTTTATCTTATGTCAAATTTCTGTAGAGGGAAAAGGTTGAGATTGTGCACATAATCGAGTCATATTGATCTCAGTATTAGATTTGCAATTAGAGAGTGTCATAAGAGCAGTTCTCGTTGTGATAACGATTTTATAATGGAATACATGCAATAGACCACATACGCTGAGAAAGTGGAGTAAAATCTGTAAAAACTGGAGACTTGATAAGGTGAAAAGCCACAGACTATACCTTTTTAAATACAGCTGTATGAATGGAATCACACCAGATGTACCATGCTTACTCCATGCAAGGACCAACCACGTACCTATACAGAGCAAGAAACAGGATAATATGTGAAGAGGTTTTGAAAGCGTCACAGAATACTCAACTCATGTGAAGCTTTTTTAAAAGTAAAATATGCAATGTTGCAATACTTCCAAGAATACCAGAGAAAAAGAAAAATGTCAAAAATGCTAAAGGACGGTGGAAGATTTGAGTTGTGGGCTTTTGGAAATGTTTCAGATGTCTGGAAGAATACTTGGAGTAAACAGATGAAAGAAAATAGTCTTTGAGGCATTATTAATAATTATTTTCCATCTTGGAAATCTTAAAAGATCTGTGGCTAGATGTTGCTAAACCATCATACTCTTAATATCAGGCATTTGGCTTTTGGAAAAGGATTTTCGAAATGATTTGCGAAGAGAGCAGTCACCGGTATTGGAAGTGGAAGGGTAACATAGTGGAAGATTGAAAGGCCATTAGTGAAAAGTAGAAAGAGGAGATGAGGTAGAAAAAGAATCTTAAGGAACATCAATATTGATGTGTCATACTACAGCTGATGTAGAAGGACAGAAAAAAACAAACAGAGAAAGTTATAAACCAAAAGAAGGAATTGAGAAATCAAATTTTTGGGTAAAACGATTTAGAGTTTTTATGTATATCACAAAAGTAAAAATTTCACCAAAATACCAAAGAGCAAAGGACCAACGATTATACAGAAGGGAAAGATCATAAGTTAAGTATTCCTTAAGAAAACTATATAGGCTACCAGTAAAAAGAATAGAAACGTTTAAGATATCCAGAAATTCTGGTTTACCATAGTTTCAAAAACTTCGAAAGAATAGGAGTTTAGAAGGCCAGAATATTTAAGATAGCTATTTGAATAAATATATTAAAAAGCAAGACAGATGAATTTACTATATATATTAATATGAGAAACTAAGCTCTAAGATTGCTCATTAACTCACAGCATCATCCGCTCTTGAATGAAAATTAAGAATAGAGACAGTAAAAGAATTCAGATTAATGTTTGCTACCTTTGAATTAAAACACATATTTATTTATTTTAAGATATGAATGAGATGTAGAGGAAAAGAAGAGGTGTTCAACAATGAAAAAGTTAAGATAAAGATTGTGAATGTTACTAATATTAATGAAAAAAAGAAGACAGTTTATCAAAGGAATAAGGTAACTTCTTAACGTCATCCTTTCTCAATACTAGAAGTAGCCAACCCTCACGCGATGATAAGTGAGGAGACGTATTGGGACAATCTTTGGATTTGTGCCCTTGGACATCTCCAAAGTAAAACGATATTTCACCATTATCAAAACTTATAAGAAGAAAGGACATGTAACTATTTAAGATGAATTTATGGTATTGTGAATGAGATAAACGGAATGACTGTACTGAATATGCCTGTAACGAATCCTAATGCAAGACTAAAAAGCCTGTAAGGAATCCTAATGCAAAATTGAAGGCCTCTATAGATACCTTCTGCGTCAACGAGGCAGGAGAGAGATAAACTATTTGACCTTGGAGTATCAAATTGAATAAGCCGCCCTCCATTGTTCAATGATATTCATCATTACTCAACAACATATATATATATATATATATATATATATATATATATATATATATATATATATATATATATATATATATATATATATATATATATATATATATATATATATATATATATATATATATATATATATATATATATATATATATATATATATATATATATATATATATATATATATATATATATATATATATATAACGAATATTTAATTATTTAATTTTTTTTTTTTTTTTTTGCAACTTTTAAAAATTTAAAAAAAAAAAAAAAAAAAAAAAAAAAAAAAAAAAAAAAAAAAAAAAAAAAAAAAAAATTTTTTGAAAATAAATTTTTTTTTAAATAAATAAAAATATTAAAATTTGAAGGTCATAAAGGACAGAAAGAATACTATGAAAAAGTTTCTGAGCTTCAAACTACTTTTGATTTTAATCTTCTTTTTGGTAACTAATGAGGCTTTTCCCAAAAAAGACCAAAAATCAAGGTTTAAAAGGGCAAATGAGATGGTGAGGATTATTATTATTATTAGTAGTAGTAGTAGTAGTGTTCTTAAAAGCAGTAACATTAATAATGATAACAAAAGTAAAAGTAAAAAAGTAGAATTTTCATTATCTATCTTTTTCTCATTATTATTATTATTATTATTATTATTATTATTATTATTATTATTATTATTATTATTATTATTATTATTATTATTATTATTATTATTATTATTATTATTATTATTATTATTATTATTTTATTATTATTATTATTATTATTATTATTATTATTATTATTATTATTATTATTATTATTATTATTATTATTATTATTTTTTTTTATTTTTTTTTTTTTTTTTTTTTTAATTTTTTTTTTTATTTTTTTTTATTATTTATTATTAATTATTATTATTATTATTATTATTATTATTATTATTATTATTTATTATTATTATTTATTATCGTTATTATTATTATTATTATTATTATTATTATTATTATTATTATTATTATTATTATTATTATTATTATTATTATTATTACTATTATTTTTATTTCATCTCTTCATACAAATTGAGAGGTGAATCCAACTGCCTAGATACCCAGCAGCTGTTAAAGGGATTAAAATTAAAGGATGTTACTATTCCGAACCTCCAGCAGCACAAACTAGGAAAAAAAAAATTCCTTTTAAAATTCCAAAACATTAAGAGGGAACTTATTATGTGAGCTCCTCTGAATATATTCTCATTTTTAACAAATTTTTGAAAATGAAAAAAAAAAATTTTTTGAAAGTTAATTTGGAATTAAAATATGTTTTCTATAAATAAGTTTGCATTTTGAAAAACTCCTCAGACATCAATTCATTCCTTTAGAATCAGAAGTATCAGAAATATCTTCTTCAGAAGTAACTTCTTCAGAAAATCTTCTTCAGAAGTATCTTCTTTAAAACTATCTTCTTCAGAAATATCTTCTTCAGAAGTAACTTCTTCAGAATCATCTTTTTCAGGAGTATCTTCTTCAGAAGTATCTTCTTTAGAACTATCTTCTTCAGAAGTATCTTTTTTAGAAGTATCTTCTTTAGAAGTGTCTACTTTAGAAAGAATCTTCACCTTCTCATAGAGAGTAATTAATGAGCTCTTTGTATTTGTCTCTTTTTTTTTACTGTACCGATTCTTCTTTCTATTCTATTCCTGCTGTTTTCAAACCAAATTTGCTTCGCGAACTCGGAATTAATTATTATTATTATTATTATTAGTATTATTATTATTATTATTATTATTATTATTATTATTATACTATTATTATATCTTAATTATTATATTATTATTTCTTTATTATTAATTCTTATTTTTATTATTTAATATATTATATTATTATTATTATTATTATTATTATATTTATTATTATTATTATGTTATTTATTCATTAAAAAATTTTCTTATTATTATGTTTTTTTATATCAGAATATTTTATTATTAATTATTAAATCAATTATTATTTTTATTATTATTTATTATTATTAATTACTATTATTATTATTATCAGTAGTAGTAGTTTTTTATTTTTATTTTAAGCAGTAACATTAATAATGATTACAAAAGTAAAAGTAGAAAAGTAGAATTTAATTATCTTTCTTTTTTTCTCATTATTATTATTATTATTATTATTATTATTATTATTATTATTATTATTATTATTATTATTATTATTATTATTATTATTATTATTATTATTAGTATTAATACTATTAACTGTATAAGTTATTATAACAATAATCGTATTCTATTTTATTATCGTTCTTATTTATTTTTCATCTTCTAATTCCATAATAATAATAATAATAATAATAATAATAATAATAATAATAATAATAATAATAATAATAATAATAATATAATAATAAAAATAATAATAATAATAATAATAATAATAATAATAATAATAATAATAATAATAATAATAATAATAATAATAATAATAATAATAATAATAATAATAATAATGATAATAATAATAATAATAATAATAATAATAATAATAATAATAATAATAATAATAATAATAATAATAATAATAATAATAATAATAATAATAATAATAATAATAATATAATAATAATAATAATAATAATAATAATAATAATAATAATAATAATAATAATAATAATAAAAATAATAATGATAATAATAATAATAATAACAGGAAAGAAACGGAGAAACAGTTACTGCAATCATTTTGTTTTTTGGACATTTAAAGTAAACAAATTTGGAAAGAAATATTTTGTGAAGCTCAAAAAAATCTTTATTTTATGAAAATAATTTTTTATTTCTTTACAAATTTGAAATTTTTTCAACTTTTTTTCTAAAAATAAAATTTATGCATTTCAAACTATTGAGATTGTTTACTTTTGTCATGAATAAGTTTTAAACCTTGTTCTATGGAATATGGATGAATATATCACGATTCTTCTGCAATTTAAGACAACGTGGCCAGGAACACCTATCAATTTAAATTTTCAGAAAAAGTCTCAGAAAAATGAAACAGCAATAGGAACCGACACCTTTATTCTTTTAATACTAATCCAATTCCTGCTACTACTTCTAATACCACTACTATAAATGATGATAATAATAATAATAATAATAATAATAATAATAATAATAATAATAATAATAATAATAATAATAATAATAATAATATAATAATAATAATAATAATAATAATATTATTATTATTATTATTATTATTATTATTATTATTATTATTATTATTATTATTATTATTATTATTATTATTATTATTATTTTATAAGTATTATTTTATTAGTATTATTATTTTGTCATTATTATTTTTAGTATTTTATTTTTAATTTATTTATTTTTTAAAAATTTAAAATTAATGATATAATTTAAATATTTATTATATTATTATATATATATATATATATATATATATATATATATATATATATATATATAGTATATATATATATATATATATATATATATATATATATATATATATATATATATATATATATATATATATATATATATATATATATATATATATATATATATATATATATATATATATATATATATATATATATATATATATATATATATATATATATATATATATATATATATATATATATATATATATATATATATATATATTAAAAGGATTCTTCAGGATGCCCAAATCGGTGTGAGAAAAAGGATCATTTTGGCCAATGCAGAAAGAGCATCCCATGTCTTTTGCAATCAAAAGACGCCTTCAGCATCATAGTGGGTGGGGGATGCCCCAGATGTAAAAGAGCAGACCCCGGGGGAAGGTGTCGCGTCGTTCTTTCCTGCGTAATGGGACTCTCCTGATGGAGAAAGAAATCGAGATATAATTATACCATCTTTTGTATACTCTTAATAAAAGATTATTTTTCTTAGCAAATTATTATTATTATTATTATTATTATTATTATTATTATTATTATTATTATTATTATTATTATTATATTATTATTATTATTATTATTATTATTATTATTATTATTATTATTATTATTATTATTATTATTATTATTATTATTATTATTATTATTATTATTATTATTATTATTATTATTATTATTATTATTATTATTATTATTATTATTACTTTTATTCTTTCTATTATCATTGTTATTAATAATATTGTTCTTATTATTGATATTTGAAAATGTTTTATTTTACATATAATAATTAAATAAACATGTGATCACCAATTTCTGAGATTTACATTAACCTTCTGAATGGAAAAAGAACAGCCGAGAGGATATACAAAAGGACAGGCGAGAGAATATACAAAAGGATAGACGAGATGATATTCAAATGGACAGACGAGAAGATATACAAAAGAACAGACGAGAGGATATACAGAAAGACAGACGAGAGGATATAAAAAAGACAAACGAGAGGTTATGCAAAAGGACAGACGAGAGAATATTCAAAAAGACAGAGAGAGGATATACAAAAGGAAAGACGAGAGGATATTCAAATGGACAGACGAGAGGATATACAAAAGAACAGACGAGAGGATATACAAAAGGACAGACGAGAGAATATACAAAAGGATAGACGGGATGTTATACAAAAAGACGGACAAGAGGATTTTCAAAAAGACAGACGAGAAGATATACAAAAGGATATTCAAAAGGACAGACGAGAGGTCATTCAAAAGAACAGACGAAAGGATATACCAATGGAATGAATAGACAGTCAGACGAATTCGATGAAACAAAAAATAATAAAGATAAAAATAAGTTATGATGGAAAAAAAATTGAAGAGAAATTAGTTCTTTAAAAATATCATCGTAGCACTAAAAGATATGTGACGTATATTTCGATGACTGAGCGATATATCGTTGATCAAGGTGATTTATTTCGATGACTGAGCGATATATCGTTGATCAAGGTTATTTATTTCGATGACTGAGCGATATATCGTTGATGAAGGTGATTTATGGATGATTCAAGGATGGTGATATTTATATATTGATCATAAAAGAAGAAATCTGCATTCTTTTGCATTTCAACAGCCATATCTACAACATACGATAATGATACTGATATATTAATAATTAGTAATATTAATATAAGGAAAATGAAAATATTAATATCAACATGATGAAAGTTTGTGATGTTTGTGTGTTGTGTGTGTGTGTATGAGAGAGAGAGAGAGAGAGAGTGAGGGAGAGAGGGAGAGAGTGAGTGAGAGAGGGAGAGAGATAGATAGATAGATAGATAGATAGATAGATAGATAGATAGATAGATAGATAGATAGATAGATAGATAGATAGATAGAGAGAGAGAGAGAAAGAGAGAAATAAAAAGTATGAAAAAATATCAGTCAGTATTAAAATTTTGAAAGTTTGAAAAATTATCATTTATCAACCATAACCTTATTAAAATGTTAATTTCATACAATACAATTCCGTAACATATCGATATTAATGAATACAAATATCGAACCACTTTTAATTTATACTGAATATCGGTACAACGTCACTTGATATCGATATTTATGAATCACTCTCATTCAAAATATATCAATATATATATTTATATATAATATAAAATACAAACAAGGAAAACAATTAATGATATGGTCGAAAGATATAAATAGGAATTTTAAAAAAAATAAACAGAGCATTAAAGGAATAGCTAAATAGGGAGGAACGATATTTCGTACCTATTTTCATTTTTATTGATTTTCTTAAAGGAGCAACTAAATTAGGGAAAAACGATATATCATACCCTATTTTCATTTTTATTGTTTTTTTTTTTTTAAGGAACAGCTTAAATAGGGAGGAACGATATATCGAACCTATCTTCATTTGTATTGCTTTCCTAAGTCTTCGTCTGAGGACTCGTTTTTCGAACTGTTTGGCTTGAATCTGTTTCCTCAAAGATCGAATCATCAATCCTTTTTCTCTTCCTTTCCAGAAATAATAAATTCCAATTATGGAAATTAATGCTAACAAACTCGTCAAAAACTGCATTGAGTAAATGAAGCATATAGTATTTCTGCACAGAGATATATATATATATATATATATATATATATATATATATATATATATATATATATATATATATATATATATATATATATATATATATATATAATATATATATATATATATATATATATATATATATATATATATATATATATATATATATATATATATATATATATATATATATATATATATATATATATATATATATATATATATATATATATATATATATATATATATATATATATATATATATATATATATATATATATATATATATAATATATATATATATATATATATATATATATATATATATATATATATATATATATATATATATATATATATATATATATATATATATATAATATATATAATATATATTATATATATATAAATAAAAATAAAAAAGTTAATATACTAAAATAAATTTTTCATAATAAATAATAATAATAATTATAATATAATAATAATAATAATAATAAATAATAATAATAATAATAATAATAATAATAATAATAATAATAATAATAATAATAATAATAATAATAATAATAATAATAATAATAATAATAATAATAATAATAATAATAATAATAATAATAATAATAATAATAATAATAATAATAATAATAATAATAATAATAAATAATAATAATAATAATAATAATAATAAAGTGAGATTTATCCAAATTCAAGAACTTTTTTGACAAATTTTAGATATGAGGATTAAATATATATTTTATTTTCTCTTCAGAATAAATAATAATTTTTAAAAATTTTTACTTTTAAAATTTAACGAACTTAAAAGTACTTGAAAATATTTTTTTTTTTTTTTTTTTTTTTTTTTTTTTTTTTTTTTTTTTTTTTTTTTTTTTTTTTTTTTTTTTTTTTTTTTTTTTTAAAAGTTTTTTTAAGTTTTTTTTTGAAACTTTAAGTACAATTACTCAAAAAAAAAAAAATTGTATTTTAGTACAAGCACTTGTAACTTTGGACCCAAACTTGTTATGAATAAATAATCAAACGTTTGTTCTTACTCTAAGATTGGATAAAATTGAAGATTATCCGAAATATACGTCATAACATCCGATGGAACGTGAAGTCCTCTGAAAGGCGAACAGCTGCGAGATGACGGAAATTCATGGAGTATTAAAAAAGTATCTATTAATCCAGTAACAAAGGAGGATGTTACAATTGATATGAATAAAATAGACGATCGACTAGCCCTGAATAAGAGTTTTGAGGTACGGCCGTAAAGTAGACAGAAAAATATTTTAAAAGTTATTCTTATTAGAAGCATAACTGATGAGATTAAAGGCAAAAGTGGAATAACTATCATCCCTGTCCAAGTAACAATTTGTAAGTGAATGCAGTCCATAAGTTCAATAGCTACGTCAAAGTCGTCTAAAAGATAATTATGAAGAAAGCTTTTAGATATAAAAAGAAAAGGTGTGTAGACGCTTATTTTTACGAGAGATGTTGTTATTGAAGTTAATGCATCAATAAACATCAAGGAGTAAATTTGCTGACCAAAATTAGTTTCCCAACATATAATACCAGTATTACAATCATCTGGATCAATTGGCGTTTTTGAGACTTCGAAAAATTCAATAATAACTAAAACTCCAAGGGAAGAAATACGAGAAGAGACCAGTCTCCTAGCCAAAAGTTTTAAAGCCTTTCTCTCTGGATAATTTTCAAGCTTTGCTATAGAATTATATATCATGGGGAATAAGGAGTTTAAAAAAGATACTGCTAATATTGCAGCGATGGATAGAAGAAAAGTTTCAATACGAAAACAACTCTCACTGTCATCTAGCTCGCAAATCAGGGAGGAATCATTAGAATTGGGTTCGCTTTCATTCTCCTTGATACTATAAGACCAGTTGGTAATTATTGTCAACTTTGCTACTATTAACCAGCTTCCAAATGTAACGATGGCCACTAGTATTTTTGCAGTAATAAGTTTTATACCAGTAGCAAATCTATTTCTACTACTCAGTTTGATTCCCTCTTCTTCTTGCATTTCTTTAGAGATAAGTTTAAATTCATTCAAAATTTTCTCCTGCCGCAACTCCATGTTGTATCTGCTGCAGGTGGAATAATCCCATACTGCAAATATTTCACTGGATGCCAACTTACAACTAGCGCTTGATGAAAAAGGTTTATTTCGAAGATAATTACCAACCATTATAACAATATAAATGAAATAAACGAAGTAGGCAGAAATAATGGTGAAAAAATAAACTATTCCTAAAGGGTATGTAAGATAACTTATGTAAC
>SEYY01001238.1:47500-58396 GCA_009176605.1 Armadillidium nasatum
CATTTAATTTTAGTCCTCATTTATGGAGGTGAATTTTTTTCTTCGAGAATAAAAGGTAGGATCTGGCAGACTTGTTCCATTAGATGTTAAAAACAATAAATAAAAAATTTCAGATCGATCGCATAATATTAACCTGTACCCCATCGAGGTTAAAATTTGAAAACATGATCAAATTTCAAAATTTATTGATATCAACTTTTAACATGCTTATATCAAAAATGACATAATAGCAGAAATTGTTAATAAATTTTTTTGAATATAGTAATTGAATGTATACATTCGTACACATACAATATAATCTTAAAATAAGAACTTGTCCTATTATTTTTTCCTTTTCAGTATATCACTGGTATGGCTTGGATATGTAAATCTAAAGGAAGATTTTTATTTAGGAAATATTTCAAGTCATCTTCTTTGATAAACATTTTATTTCTTTTTTCTTCGACTTGATGTTCAATATCCGTGATTTCAATAGCTGTGACGATATGCGTTGTTTAATTAATATCTGGTCCACTTTTCTTTTCATGTCATTGTTTATTCTTTCATTTTATATGGAAAAGGCTGTTCCTCACTTAAATACCAAAAGTGACTAATAATATTTTGAACTGCTATTTCAGCAATAAATTTATCGTGGTTTTTGTTTTCAAAAAGAGTTTTATGAAAATAAATTTCATTCATAGGAGCTTCAATTGCATTTGAAGAAAAAACCATGCTTTCATATAACATTTTATTATAAAGAAACATTTTCGTTTTAGTGCGTTCTCCTCTGTTGGTGTTAATTAACTTAAATTGTTGTCTAAATAGATATATTTTTAAGCAATTTATTGTTTTTCTCATTCATCTCCCTAAGTGATATGCTCCTGGTAGCCGGAAATGCATTCCACCTGATGGACTGTTAACTAGTTCCAAAAATTCTTGATAATCGTGACGAGATTGATCCTCTTTAATTTTATTTTGGGCATACTGTAAGATCTCATTTACATTATCTTTTAATATTGTTCTTACCTCTGTATGTTACTCCCATGTCAAATATTGTACCTTGTTAATATTGTTCTAAGTTTTTTTGAAATCTTTTAAATAAAGGGATCTCTGGCCCTTTAGTGGGTGAAAGTTGTACTTTACCGAAAACTCCCTGCAATACAATTTCTTAAATATGGTGTCGACAAGCAAATAAACATGATATAACGGTTTAGTTTTTATTCGAGAAGACAACATGGGCCGTTCAGCCTCCCTGTGTTACTGACAGTTGTGTCAAAAACAAAAACTTGAACAGTGTCCAATAGTGTCCATTCCGGTATTGGCCCCCACTCCTGGATACGGACCTGTGTCAGAGTATTCAAGCACCTGAGTTTTAGTTAGAACAAAAGATTAGGTCTAGAAGAAGAGAGGTGATGCTCTACAAATATTGAATATTGCATGTATGATTGGACTTAGTTTTATTTTTATCTTTGTATGAATGAACTGATAACTAGGGATAGGATAGGATAGGATAATATTGATATTTTAGTATTTATTTGGACTGGAACGGTCTCGATAGGCCTTTGTGGCTTCTTACTGTCTCTATTTTCCTATGTTCCTATGTAAAGTGGGAGTTAGATAAGAAACCGCGAATGCTGCAGAAACTAATAAAAAAAGATGACCGTGCACCAGAGCAAGCTGGCATCAGGGTCTTGGTGGTACCAACTCCCAAGTGGTGATGGGAGGCTATATTTGAAAGCAGTCTCTCCAATCTTCTCTGAGGCAAATATATATATTTCAAAAATCATTCCTGCTACCTTTTAAACAAATTGGCACAACCTAAGCAGTTTTCTAGTCCTATGGTATTTTAAAATGATTAAGAGACTTAATTAAATAAAGTATTTTTAAAGACTTATTGTTGTGGTCTCATAGAATAAATACTATTTTTACTGTGGTGGTGTTACCAAAGTTTTATAGGGTAAACTTTGGTATTACCTTCTACCAAAGTTTACCATATATGAAATGGACAGATAAAATACAGCCTAAAGTCTGTGAAGTAGAATTAAATTTTCACTGTACTTGTTATTTACACTGTGTATAAAGAACTTCACTGATCGCCCACAATTGCTATTTTTGATTTCTTTTTAATTTTTACTATTATTAATCGCATAATAACTGCTTGCCAAACTTTGTAACGTTGTAGTAAATATTTTAAGAAAAACAAATACAATTTTATATCTTTTCATATTTTTTTCAATTCTTGAAAAACGCAATTTTTTGTAGCCTAAGCTTTGGTAGGAATATCTTGTAGCCTATATATAGTAAATGGCTCCGTGACTTCGTGACCTATTTTAAATTTGGCATTATAAGACTTATGGTACTTGGATTTGTTGAACAACAGAACTTTTTTGGTAATTTAGTTCGCGATAGGGAAAGAAAATCTTTTAAATTATAACATCTTTGAACATAAATTACACGGAAATCTAAGTAATTAGTTGTCCTAAATATATATTTATATATATATTAATATTATATATATATATATATATATATATATATATATATATATATATATATATATATATATATATATATATATATATATATATAGGCTTAGATGGAGATTGTTTCTGAGTTTCGAATATTTTTTATATCAATATTTTTTTGTCGATATTTTATTTTAATCGGTACTTTTATACCTATAATTAGCCCTAGGCTATTATGTCTTGAAAACGTTCTTGTGTACGTTAGGTCTCTTTTACGGCAATTTCTTGTGTAGGTTAGGCCTCTTTTACGGCAATTTCGGTAGTTCAGGTTATGATAAGTCGAATTAGGTTCTGCTAGAAAAGTAAGTAATAATAATTGTGTGTATGTCTAGTAATAGTACCTCTGGCAACTCTCTTGTTTACGATAGGCTTCTCCGATATTTTTTTAACAATTGAAACTCAGAAACAATCTCCACCTTTACCATATACGGTATATATATATATATATATATATATATATATATATATATATATATATATATATATATATATATATATATATATATATATATAATATATATATATATATATATATTATATATATATATATATATATATATATATATATATATATATATATATATATATATATATATATATATATATATATATATATATATATATATATATATATATATATATATATATATATATATATATATATATATATATATATACATATATATATATATAAACCGACTGGGGCCCCGGCCATTTTTACTGACCCTGGCCCCGGCTAAAAATCAGGGAAAACCGGGGTTAAAATGGCAAATTATACAAAAAAAAAAATTTTTTTTTTTTTTTTAATTTTCAGCCGATTCTGCTGAAACTTTCAGTGTATATAGATTTTTTACCGGTAAGAAAAGTCCATTTCTAGCGTTTTTCCGAGTCTATTACGGTTAAAAGTTTTTTTTATTTTTTTTTTTTTTTTTGTTGAAATTTTACCCTTTTTCAATAGAATGGCGGTGCCAAACCACTTTTTAGAATGAGCTGAAAATTGGACTATTTATTCAAAATTATATGGGCTACAAAAGCCTCTAATAGACTTTTGTTCCCAGAGTTATAGAAAAAATGTTATAAGCCAAAAACTGACCAACTATAGAAAAAAAAATTTTTTTGAACTAAAAAAATCCACCTTTTCAGGACAAAAAAAAAATACAACTATAACATTTCCTATTTTTGGTGTGTATAGAGGAGGGGTGGGGCTACAAATTCCTCTATGTACTTTATTCGATGAGATTCGTTGGTTTTGAGATATAGCCTTCAAAAAGGTCCATTTTTGGCCAAATTTCAAAAATTCCCAAAGTTTGAGAGGCTATATCTCGCTTTCAAACAAAGGGCATTTAAAAATGCACTAAATAAAAATTGTTGCCCTGTTCCTCTTCTAAACAATATTCACAAATAAAAAAAAAAGTAGGTAGAGTTTTTTTTTTTTAAATTTTTTCCTCCAGAAGGGTACGATTTTTGCAAATTTTTTTTCAAGTGCTTATAACTTTTTTCTAGACGTGATATCAAAAATCTATTCCCACCAATGCAAGAAATTGGGGCAAAGGTATTCAGTTAAATTTTCAGCTCATGTGGACCAGTGGTTTGACCCAGTTATTCATTTTTTTCAACTTTGGGTCCAAATAAGTTTCAAACCGTTATAGACTCAAAAAAATGCTCGAAATCAACTCAGAACTTCGTGAAAAAATTCACATACTTTGAAAATTTCAGCTCAATCAGTCAAATAATAAAAAAAAAAATTTCAAACAAAATATAAGAAAATTAAGATTTTTTTCTTTTCTGTTTCTTTTGACCGCTCCTTTTCTGCTAGTGAATGTTCATCTTTGTGTTTTGATTTTAGATACTCCAAAAAGATTTGGTTGAAATTTTTTTTACTTGTAGCACCCGGAGGTTCTCTTCTAATTTTCTGACTGCAGATGTTACATTTAGCTATTTCGAGCCTATCCTGAAACATTGTAAAGTATTCAAATACTGCAGAAGCTGATCTTTTAGCCATATTGACTGAAAGTATAAACAAAATAATAATTTTTAAATAATGCAGCTAAATGATACAAGTTTGATACATAGCAATAAAATAACAATGATATGTATAAATACAGGTTAAATTGATAATTTTATATCTTACATTTTTTCAAACTTTACCTTTGGGTCTTACCTAGGTAAACGTGTTAAATCACTATTATGAATTAGAATAATTTTTTTTTTTAATTTTTGTACTTTTTTTTAAACTTTAAATATACAAAACTGTAATTTTCTGATTTTTTTTTTAGAGAAAATGCATATAATCATTAATTTAAGTGAATGTTGCCTATTCTACTCCTTCCTTACAATTAAATAAACCTTATATCTAATTTTCTTAACCTAAAATTTCAGTGCTTTTGACCTCTTTACAAATTTTAGGAAACCCCGGCCATAACCCCGGCCCCGGCCAAATTTGGGTGACCCCGGCCCCAGTTCGGTCCCATATATATATATATATATATATATATATATATATATATATATATATATATATATATATATATATATATATATATATATATATAGTGAACGTTGGTTTTTGGTTCTTTAGAGATGCAGGCCCAAATTTATTTTTCTACTCAGCCTAATTACAAAAATGAAATGATCTGAATTTTTGTTTTTACAGTTAATCAATAAATGACAATTTTGTAAGAAAATTATTTTAAAATTTTTTTTTTAAACTAATAAAAATAATTATTTTTTTCAGTATATATATCATCAAAAGATCATTTGCGAAAGAAATGTATTGTGCTATTACAAGAGAAACTATCCTTTGACTATTTTGACCAGGTTGCTATTATGACTAGATTTTAAAAGATCTTGAACCTAAAAAATAAATATAATAGATATATATATATATATATATATATATATATATATATATATATATATATATATATATATATATATATATATATATATATATATATATATATATATATATATATATATATATATATATATATATATATATATATTTAGGGTGGTCCTTAAAATCAAATGTTTTAATTACTTTGCTCCTACCTTATCAGTTTGTTGTATTTTAGGGGGAAAAAACTGTAGCCAAGATTTTTTTGTTATATCAATAGGAATTTCTTACACATGTATCACAAAGTTTTATATTAATGACGGTCTAACCCAGCTCATGTTCCCTTTTTTTTCTTTTTTTTTTTATGGGTGTGTGTGTCCCTTACTAGAGGACTCACTTTCACTCTCAACCATAGCTGAAATACTCAGAAAACCAGACATTCTGAATGAAATGTAATGAACTTTTGCATAATTTCAACCATTCACCTTAGAAATATATGATTATATAAGAAAATAATTTACAATTGTTACCTGGATTATATAATATATATATATATATATATATATATATATATATATATATATATATATATATATATATATATATATATATATATATATATATATATATATATATCCACCATCTACAAACTTGATCCATATGATAAGGATAAAAATATTCAAGGAGCTGTTGGGGTAAATTCCCTTATGTATAAAAATGTCAAAAGAGCCAGAACCAACATTATCACTCCCTCCTTATCTGTAGCTTTAGAAAGAACCCAGATGTCTGTCTGATCAGATTGCAACATGTGTTCTAACCGAAACTTCCTACTCTTAAGGCCATGATGTAAACAAAATAAATATAAATCAGTCTTGTATTCATCATCAATGAATGGCACATAGGAAACACATAGCAGCACATTTAAAGAAAGAATTTAAATCAGAGACCCCATTGATAGTTCACAGGAATGGGAAGTTAATGCAGGATCTAACATTAAAAGAACATGTTGATAAGCTTCCAATTTTGGGATTGTGAAAGAACACAACACAATTATTGGATGTACCAAAATTAGAATGTTGAATCAGAGTCAATATGGGTAATTCTGTAGTTGAAGCAATTGAAAAATTAAATCTTACTGATCAAGTTATTGGAATATCTTCTGACACAACAGCTTCAAATACTGGCCACCAGAAAGGAGCATGCATATTAATTGAAGATAAGCTCCTAAAAAGATTTATTATATCATCCATCACATCTTGGAGCTGATTCTTCAAAGTGTGTTTTCAGAGGTTTTTGGTGCTTCATCTGGTCCTGAATTTCTCCTATTCAAGAGGCTTCAAGCCATTTTGAAAAATATTGATCAAAATATCTTCATCACTGGACTACAGTGCACTACACTGGCAAAAATATTACTTGATATTAAAGAGGATATTATAGAATGGGCAATGAATGTGCTCTGTGAAAGAGAGGATTTGTGGGGAGATTACTGTGAACTAATTGAGTTAATTTTTTTTTTTTTGGTGGTGTACCTCCTGATGGCATCCGATTTCATGCTCCTGGACCAATGCAAATGGCTAGATGGATCAGTAAAGTTATATATTCCCTGATAGTATGAATGTTTCAAAAACAATTTCATTTAACAAAGACAGAAGAGACTAGGGTTCAGAGAATTTGTATATTTACAGTGAAGGTTTTTGCAAAAATGTGCATAGATGCATCTAACCCTATGGCAGCTCCTTGGAATGATATTGATCTATCAGATACCTTAAATCTGTATGAGAAAATAGATACAAAGTTGGAAATGTTCTTTTAAATAAACTTTTACAACACCTTTGGTATCTTTCGGAAGAATTAATTGCACTTTCACTGTTTAATGCAAAAGTGTCAACAAAAATTAAAAAGAAAATTGTCACTGTGATCATAGATGGGGCTGGCGGAAGTGGAGAACCTGAATGCCCACCTCCAAAGAAAAGAAGATTACATTCTAAAGACCTCTTTCTAACTTCCAGCAATGAGTTACAATGACTTTGCAACACAGTGGACAATTGCTTTTTTATTTTTCAGAAATTAAATATTGATACAGCATTTTTACACACAGACCCTGAAACATGGCTTAGAACAAGATGATTATCAGAAAGGAAGTATATTTACCTAAATACAATTGTATAAGAATTAAGAACTTTAGGCCAAAGGCACAGCAGGAGATGGAACCACTCAAATCATTCGCCCTGGAGCCGGAGCTGAAATAAATTTCATCAGCTCCCCTAGCCCTGTTTCCTCTCTACTTGTAAGTTGTAACCAGTATGAAATGGGTGAAATAGAGATCTTAGCAAACACCATAGAAATCTTGAGGTACACCTCTCCTTAACAGTAAAGGTTAATAGTAATTAACTATTACCAAAACATTATTATTATGGAAAACATATAGAAGTTATAATGTACGTAATTAATCTTTTCTTAAATCTCCCTTTCTTGACTTAAGTTATAAAGAAAAGAAAGGAATGACATCTAACTATATTTGTTAATAAAAGGTGAAAAAAATTGTGAATAATAATTGAATTATTGAATGCACTCACATTTTATTTAGTATTTAATAGATTTAAATGCATAAGTGAATAAAATATTCATTATCATAAATTCTTTTTTAATTGCATTTCAGATTTAAATTATACTGGCTGTATATATAAATTCAACATGAGTTTGAAAAATAGAATTGGAAATTCCAATGGCTATGTAAAACAAAGACTTGGCACAGTCCCAAGTAATTTTCAAAGAAATATTGGAATAACATCGCAGGTATGTTGTTGTAATATAAACTAGTTTCCTTTCATAATAACTTTCATTTTATATATATATATATATATATATATATATATATATATATATATATATATATATATATATATATATATATATATATATATATATATATATATATATATATATATATATATATATATATATATATATGCCATCTACCGTGGCTCAAACGTTAGAGTGATTGACTCACATACTTGAGGTTGCCGGTTGATCCACTTTGGGGATCCTAGGCATATACTACCTGGAAAAGTTCCTTTCCTTGAATAGGGCAATGCCTGTGAGATGTGAACTATTAAAATATATATATATATATATATAATATATATATATATATATATATATATATATATATATATATATATATATATATATATATATATATATATATATATATATATATATATATATATATATATATATATTTGTGATGGGACAAATTAAAGATCTTATGAAGATTATTATAGTAAATTTGATGGCGAGGAAGAAATAGGTAAAATATACTTTAAAAATTTCCAGTATTTTCAAAAATTTAAGTTTTATAAAAAGGTAGAATTGAATCTTTTTCTTTATGTAAATGTGTAAATTTATGTAATTTTAATATATAGTATAAAAGTATCATCAGAAGATTGATTTTATTATGTGAGAACATGTACAGGCATCTATAATTCTAGTACTTTAAATTTTGATGCAGAAGCAATCTTTTCTCCAGTTTCTTAGGTAATTCAATTTCATCTTGGAATGTATATTTGACCCCCACTACTAAACAGCCTTTAACGCTCAATAGAACAGAGGTTCTTAATCTTTTGAGGTCCATGTCCCCTTTTTATACTATAGTACGAGGTCACACCTTCAACTCCATACTTAAAATTGTGATATATATATATATATATATATATATATATATATATATATATATATATATATATATATATATATATATATATATATATATATATATATATATATATATATATATATATATTATATATATATATATATATATATATATATATATATATATGAACCGACCGGGGCCCGGCTAAAAATCAGGGAAAACCGGGGTTAAAATGGCAAATTATACAAATTGTATATAGAGTTTTTACCGGTAAGAAAAGTCCATTTCTAGCGTTTTTCCGAGTCTATTACGGTTTAATTTTTTTTTTTTTTTTTTTTTTTTTTTTTTTTTTTTTTTTTTTTTTTTTTTTTTTTTTTTTTTTTTGGAAATTTTACCCTTTTTCAATAGAATGGCGGTGCCAAACCACTTTTTAGAATGAGCTGAAAGTTGGAATATTTATTCAAAATTATATGGGCTACAAAAGCCTCTAATAGACTTTTGTTCCCAGAGTTATAGAAAAAATGTTATAAGCCAAAAACTGACCAACTATAGAAAAAAAATTTTTTGAACTAAAAAAATCCACCTTTTCAGACAAAATCTTTTTTAAAAAAATACAACTATAAAATTTCCTATTTTTGGTGTGTATAGAGGAGGGGTGGGGCTACAAATTCCTCTATGTACTTTATTCGATGAGATTCGTTGGTTTTGAGATATAGCTTTCAAAAAGGTCCATTTTTGGCCAAATTTCAAAAATTCCCAAAGTTTGAGAGGCTATATCTCGCTTCAAACAAATAGCATTTAAAAATGCACTAAATAAAAATTGTAGCCCTGTCCCTCCTCTAAACAATATTCACAAATAAAAAAAATAGTGCAAGTAGCGTTTTTTTTTTTTAAATAATTTTTTTCCTCCAGAAGGGTACGTTTTTCGCAAATTTTTTTTCAAGTGCTTATAACTTTTTTCTAGACGTGATATCAAAAATCTATTCCCACCAATGCAAGAAATTGGGGCAAAGGTATTCAGTTAAATTTTCAGCTCATGTAGACCAGTGGTTTGACCCAGTTATTCATTTTTTTCAACTTTGGGTCCAAATAAGTTTCAAACCGTTATAGACTCAAAAAAATGCTCGAAATCAACTCAGAACTTCGTGAAAAAATT
The DNA here is from genome assembly GCA_009176605.1 of Armadillidium nasatum. Taxonomy (NCBI): domain Eukaryota; kingdom Metazoa; phylum Arthropoda; class Malacostraca; order Isopoda; family Armadillidiidae; genus Armadillidium; species Armadillidium nasatum. Next base: position 57,652 of record SEYY01001238.1, read on the forward strand.
CACATACTTTGAAAATTTCAGCTCAATCAGTCAAGTAATAAAAAAAAAAAAAAAAAATTCAAACAAAATATAAGAAAATTAAGATTTTTTTCCTTTTCTGTTTCTTTTGACCGCTCCTTTTCTGCTAGTGAATGTTCATCTTTGTGTTTTGATTTTAGATACTCCAAAAAGATTTGGTTGAAATTTTTTTACTTGTGGCACCCGGAGGTTCTCTTCTAATTTTCTGACTGCAGATGTTACATTTAGCTATTTCGAGCCTATCCTAAAACATTGTAAAGTATTCAAATACTGCAGAAGCTGATCTTTTAGCCATATTGACTGAAAGTATAAACAAAATAATAATTTTTAAGTAATGCAGCCAAATGATACAAGTTTGATACATAGCAATAAAATAACAATGATATGTATAAATACAGGTTAAATTGATAATTTTATTTCTTACATTTTTTCAAACTTTACCTTTGGGTCTTACATAGGTAAACATGTTAAATCACTATTATGAATTAGAATAATTTTTATTTTAATTTTTGTACTTTTTTTAAACTTTAAATATACAAAACTGTAATTTTCTGATTTTTTTTTTTTAGAGAAAATGCATATAATCATTAATTTAAGTGAATGTTGCCTATTCTACTCCTTCCTTACAATTAAATAAACCTTATATCTAATTTTCTTAACCTAAAATTTCAGTGCTTTTGACCTCTTTACAAATTTTAGGAAACCCGGCCCCGGCCAAATTCCAGCC